>OZ001264.1:13570892-13692966 GCA_963924015.1 Macrophya annulata
ACTACCCCCCTATTAATAAGTAAAAAATTAATAACAATTGAACGAATCAATTGGCGACGACCGGAATGGATGCAAATAGTTTCTTAAATTATCCAGAACACTCAAAAAAATATTCATCAAAATCGACTCGTCGGAAGTCACCCTTACCTACTACCCCCCTATTAATAAGTAAAAAATTAATAACAATTGAACGAATCAATTGGCGACGACCGGAATGGATGCAAATAGTTTCTAGAATTATCCAGAACACTCAAAAAAATATTCATCAAAATCGACTCGTCGGAAGTCACCCTTACCTACTACCCCCCTATTAATAAGTAAAAAATTAATAACAATTGAACGAATCAATTGGCGACGACCGGAATGGATGCAAATAGTTTCTAGAATTATCCAGAACACTCAAAAAAATATTCATCAAAATCGACTCGTCGGAAGTCACCCTTACCTACTACCCCCCTATTAATAAGTAAAAAATTAATAACAATTGAACGAATCAATTGGCGACGACCGGAATGGATGCAAATAGTTTCTAGAATTATCCAGAACACTCAAAAAAATATTCATCAAAATCGACTCGTCGGAAGTCACCCTTACCTACTACCCCCCTATTAATAAGTAAAAAATTAATAACAATTGAACGAATCAATTGGCGACGACCGGAATGGATGCAAATAGTTTCTAGAATTATCCAGAACACTCAAAAAAATATTCATCAAAATCGACTCGTCGGAAGTCACCCTTACCTACTACCCCCCTATTAATAAGTAAAAAATTAATAACAATTGAACGAATCAATTGGCGACGACCGGAATGGATGCAAATAGTTTCTTAAATTATCCAGAACACTCAAAAAAATATTCATCAAAATCGACTCGTCGGAAGTCACCCTTACCTACTACCCCCCTATTAATAAGTAAAAAATTAATAACAATTGAACGAATCAATTGGCGACGACCGGAATGGATGCAAATAGTTTCTAGAATTATCCAGAACACTCAAAAAAATATTCATCAAAATCGACTCGTCGGAAGTCACCCTTACCTACTACCCCCCTATTAATAAGTAAAAAATTAATAACAATTGAACGAATCAATTGGCGACGACCGGAATGGATGCAAATAGTTTCTAGAATTATCCAGAACACTCAAAAAAATATTCATCAAAATCGACTCGTCGGAAGTCACCCTTACCTACTACCCCCCTATTAATAAGTAAAAAATTAATAACAATTGAACGAATCAATTGGCGACGACCGGAATGGATGCAAATAGTTTCTAGAATTATCCAGAACACTCAAAAAAATATTCATCAAAATCGACTCGTCGGAAGTCACCCTTACCTACTACCCCCCTATTAATAAGTAAAAAATTAATAACAATTGAACGAATCAATTGGCGACGACCGGAATGGATGCAAATAGTTTCTAGAATTATCCAGAACACTCAAAAAAATATTCATCAAAATCGACTCGTCGGAAGTCACCCTTACCTACTACCCCCCTATTAATAAGTAAAAAATTAATAACAATTGAACGAATCAATTGGCGACGACCGGAATGGATGCAAATAGTTTCTAGAATTATCCAGAACACTCAAAAAAATATTCATCAAAATCGACTCGTCGGAAGTCACCCTTACCTACTACCCCCCTATTAATAAGTAAAAAATTAATAACAATTGAACGAATCAATTGGCGACGACCGGAATGGATGCAAATAGTTTCTAGAATTATCCAGAACACTCAAAAAAATATTCATCAAAATCGACTCGTCGGAAGTCACCCTTACCTACTACCCCCCTATTAATAAGTAAAAAATTAATAACAATTGAACGAATCAATTGGCGACGACCGGAATGGATGCAAATAGTTTCTAGAATTATCCAGAACACTCAAAAAAATATTCATCAAAATCGACTCGTCGGAAGTCACCCTTACCTACTACCCCCCTATTAATAAGTAAAAAATTAATAACAATCGAACGAATCAATTGGCGACGACCGGAATGGATGCAAATAGTTTCTAGAATTATCCAGAACACTCAAAAAAATATTCATCAAAATCGACTCGTCGGAAGTCACCCTTACCTACTACCCCCCTATTAATAAGTAAAAAATTAATAACAATTGAACGAATCAATTGGCGACGACCGGAATGGATGCAAATAGTTTCTAGAATTATCCAGAACACTCAAAAAAATATTCATCAAAATCGACTCGTCGGAAGTCACCCTTACCTACTACCCCCCTATTAATAAGTAAAAAATTAATAACAATTGAACGAATCAATTGGCGACGACCGGAATGGATGCAAATAGTTTCTAGAATTATCCAGAACACTCAAAAAAATATTCATCAAAATCGACTCGTCGGAAGTCACCCTTACCTACTACCCCCCTATTAATAAGTAAAAAATTAATAACAATTGAACGAATCAATTGGCGACGACCGGAATGGATGCAAATAGTTTCTAGAATTATCCAGAACACTCAAAAAAATATTCATCAAAATCGACTCGTCGGAAGTCACCCTTACCTACTACCCCCCTATTAATAAGTAAAAAATTAATAACAATCGAACGAATCAATTGGCGACGACCGGAATGGATGCAAATAGTTTCTAGAATTATCCAGAACACTCAAAAAAATATTCATCAAAATCGACTCGTCGGAAGTCACCCTTACCTACTACCCCCCTATTAATAAGTAAAAAATTAATAACAATCGAACGAATCAATTGGCGACGACCGGAATGGATGCAAATAGTTTCTTAAATTATCCAGAACACTCAAAAAAATATTCATCAAAATCGACTCGTCGGAAGTCACCCTTACCTACTACCCCCCTATTAATAAGTAAAAAATTAATAACAATCGAACGAATCAATTGGCGACGACCGGAATGGATGCAAATAGTTTCTAGAATTATCCAGAACACTCAAAAAAATATTCATCAAAATCGACTCGTCGGAAGTCACCCTTACCTACTACCCCCTATTAATAAGTAAAAAATTAATAACAATTGAACGAATCAATTGGCGACGACCGGAATGGATGCAAATAGTTTCTAGAATTATCCAGAACACTCAAAAAAATATTCATCAAAATCGACTCGTCGGAAGTCACCCTTACCTACTACCCCCCTATTAATAAGTAAAAAATTAATAACAATTGAACGAATCAATTGGCGACGACCGGAATGGATGCAAATAGTTTCTTAAATTATCCAGAACACTCAAAAAAATATTCATCAAAATCGACTCGTCGGAAGTCACCCTTACCTACTACCCCCCTATTAATAAGTAAAAAATTAATAACAATTGAACGAATCAATTGGCGACGACCGGAATGGATGCAAATAGTTTCCAGAATTATCCAGAACACTCAAAAAAATATTCATCAAAATCGACTCGTCGGAAGTCACCCTTACCTACTACCCCCCTATTAATAAGTAAAAAATTAATAACAATTGAACGAATCAATTGGCGACGACCGGAATGGATGCAAATAGTTTCTAGAATTATCCAGAACACTCAAAAAAATATTCATCAAAATCGACTCGTCGGAAGTCACCCTTACCTACTACCCCCCTATTAATAAGTAAAAAATTAATAACAATCGAACGAATCAATTGGCGACGACCGGAATGGATGCAAATAGTTTCTAGAATTATCCAGAACACTCAAAAAAATATTCATCAAAATCGACTCGTCGGAAGTCACCCTTACCTACTACCCCCCTATTAATAAGTAAAAAATTAATAACAATTGAACGAATCAATTGGCGACGACCGGAATGGATGCAAATAGTTTCTTAAATTATCCAGAACACTCAAAAAAATATTCATCAAAATCGACTCGTCGGAAGTCACCCTTACCTACTACCCCCCTATTAATAAGTAAAAAATTAATAACAATTGAACGAATCAATTGGCGACGACCGGAATGGATGCAAATAGTTTCTAGAATTATCCAGAACACTCAAAAAAATATTCATCAAAATCGACTCGTCGGAAGTCACCCTTACCTACTACCCCCCTATTAATAAGTAAAAAATTAATAACAATTGAACGAATCAATTGGCGACGACCGGAATGGATGCAAATAGTTTCTAGAATTATCCAGAACACTCAAAAAAATATTCATCAAAATCGACTCGTCGGAAGTCACCCTTACCTACTACCCCCCTATTAATAAGTAAAAAATTAATAACAATTGAACGAATCAATTGGCGACGACCGGAATGGATGCAAATAGTTTCTAGAATTATCCAGAACACTCAAAAAAATATTCATCAAAATCGACTCGTCGGAAGTCACCCTTACCTACTACCCCCCTATTAATAAGTAAAAAATTAATAACAATCGAACGAATCAATTGGCGACGACCGGAATGGATGCAAATAGTTTCTAGAATTATCCAGAACACTCAAAAAAATATTCATCAAAATCGACTCGTCGGAAGTCACCCTTACCTACTACCCCCCTATTAATAAGTAAAAAATTAATAACAATTGAACGAATCAATTGGCGACGACCGGAATGGATGCAAATAGTTTCTAGAATTATCCAGAACACTCAAAAAAATATTCATCAAAATCGACTCGTCGGAAGTCACCCTTACCTACTACCCCCCTATTAATAAGTAAAAAATTAATAACAATTGAACGAATCAATTGGCGACGACCGGAATGGATGCAAATAGTTTCTAGAATTATCCAGAACACTCAAAAAAATATTCATCAAAATCGACTCGTCGGAAGTCACCCTTACCTACTACCCCCCTATTAATAAGTAAAAAATTAATAACAATCGAACGAATCAATTGGCGACGACCGGAATGGATGCAAATAGTTTCTAGAATTATCCAGAACACTCAAAAAAATATTCATCAAAATCGACTCGTCGGAAGTCACCCTTACCTACTACCCCCCTATTAATAAGTAAAAAATTAATAACAATTGAACGAATCAATTGGCGACGACCGGAATGGATGCAAATAGTTTCTTAAATTATCCAGAACACTCAAAAAAATATTCATCAAAATCGACTCGTCGGAAGTCACCCTTACCTACTACCCCCCTATTAATAAGTAAAAAATTAATAACAATTGAACGAATCAATTGGCGACGACCGGAATGGATGCAAATAGTTTCTAGAATTATCCAGAACACTCAAAAAAATATTCATCAAAATCGACTCGTCGGAAGTCACCCTTACCTACTACCCCCCTATTAATAAGTAAAAAATTAATAACAATTGAACGAATCAATTGGCGACGACCGGAATGGATGCAAATAGTTTCTAGAATTATCCAGAACACTCAAAAAAATATTCATCAAAATCGACTCGTCGGAAGTCACCCTTACCTACTACCCCCCTATTAATAAGTAAAAAATTAATAACAATTGAACGAATCAATTGGCGATGACCGGAATGGATGCAAATAGTTTCTAGAATTATCCAGAACACTCAAAAAAATATTCATCAAAATCGACTCGTCGGAAGTCACCCTTACCTACTACCCCCCTATTAATAAGTAAAAAATTAATAACAATCGAACGAATCAATTGGCGACGACCGGAATGGATGCAAATAGTTTCTAGAATTATCCAGAACACTCAAAAAAATATTCATCAAAATCGACTCATCGGAAGTCACCCTTACCTACTACCCCCCTATTAATAAGTAAAAAATTAATAACAATTGAACGAATCAATTGGCGACGACCGGAATGGATGCAAATAGTTTCTAGAATTATCCAGAACACTCAAAAAAATATTCATCAAAATCGACTCGTCGGAAGTCACCCTTACCTACTACCCCCCTATTAATAAGTAAAAAATTAATAACAATTGAACGAATCAATTGGCGACGACCGGAATGGATGCAAATAGTTTCTAGAATTATCCAGAACACTCAAAAAAATATTCATCAAAATCGACTCGTCGGAAGTCACCCTTACCTACTACCCCCCTATTAATAAGTAAAAAATTAATAACAATTGAACGAATCAATTGGCGACGACCGGAATGGATGCAAATAGTTTCTTAAATTATCCAGAACACTCAAAAAAATATTCATCAAAATCGACTCGTCGGAAGTCACCCTTACCTACTACCCCCCTATTAATAAGTAAAAAATTAATAACAATTGAACGAATCAATTGGCGACGACCGGAATGGATGCAAATAGTTTCTAGAATTATCCAGAACACTCAAAAAAATATTCATCAAAATCGACTCGTCGGAAGTCACCCTTACCTACTACCCCCCTATTAATAAGTAAAAAATTAATAACAATCGAACGAATCAATTGGCGACGACCGGAATGGATGCAAATAGTTTCTAGAATTATCCAGAACACTCAAAAAAATATTCATCAAAATCGACTCGTCGGAAGTCACCCTTACCTACTACCCCCCTATTAATAAGTAAAAAATTAATAACAATTGAACGAATCAATTGGCGACGACCGGAATGGATGCAAATAGTTTCTAGAATTATCCAGAACACTCAAAAAAATATTCATCAAAATCGACTCGTCGGAAGTCACCCTTACCTACTACCCCCCTATTAATAAGTAAAAAATTAATAACAATTGAACGAATCAATTGGCGACGACCGGAATGGATGCAAATAGTTTCTAGAATTATCCAGAACACTCAAAAAAATATTCATCAAAATCGACTCGTCGGAAGTCACCCTTACCTACTACCCCCCTATTAATAAGTAAAAAATTAATAACAATTGAACGAATCAATTGGCGACGACCGGAATGGATGCAAATAGTTTCTTAAATTATCCAGAACACTCAAAAAAATATTCATCAAAATCGACTCGTCGGAAGTCACCCTTACCTACTACCCCCCTATTAATAAGTAAAAAATTAATAACAATTGAACGAATCAATTGGCGACGACCGGAATGGATGCAAATAGTTTCTAGAATTATCCAGAACACTCAAAAAAATATTCATCAAAATCGACTCGTCGGAAGTCACCCTTACCTACTACCCCCCTATTAATAAGTAAAAAATTAATAACAATCGAACGAATCAATTGGCGACGACCGGAATGGATGCAAATAGTTTCTAGAATTATCCAGAACACTCAAAAAAATATTCATCAAAATCGACTCGTCGGAAGTCACCCTTACCTACTACCCCCCTATTAATAAGTAAAAAATTAATAACAATCGAACGAATCAATTGGCGACGACCGGAATGGATGCAAATAGTTTCTTAAATTATCCAGAACACTCAAAAAAATATTCATCAAAATCGACTCGTCGGAAGTCACCCTTACCTACTACCCCCCTATTAATAAGTAAAAAATTAATAACAATCGAACGAATCAATTGGCGACGACCGGAATGGATGCAAATAGTTTCTTAAATTATCCAGAACACTCAAAAAAATATTCATCAAAATCGACTCGTCGGAAGTCACCCTTACCTACTACCCCCCTATTAATAAGTAAAAAATTAATAACAATCGAACGAATCAATTGGCGACGACCGGAATGGATGCAAATAGTTTCTAGAATTATCCAGAACACTCAAAAAAATATTCATCAAAATCGACTCGTCGGAAGTCACCCTTACCTACTACCCCCTATTAATAAGTAAAAAATTAATAACAATTGAACGAATCAATTGGCGACGACCGGAATGGATGCAAATAGTTTCTAGAATTATCCAGAACACTCAAAAAAATATTCATCAAAATCGACTCGTCGGAAGTCAC
Organism: Macrophya annulata; assembly: GCA_963924015.1. NCBI lineage: Eukaryota > Metazoa > Arthropoda > Insecta > Hymenoptera > Tenthredinidae > Macrophya > Macrophya annulata. Next base: position 13,578,631 of record OZ001264.1, read on the forward strand.
CCTTACCTACTACCCCCCTATTAATAAGTAAAAAATTAATAACAATTGAACGAATCAATTGGCGACGACCGGAATGGATGCAAATAGTTTCTAGAATTATCCAGAACACTCAAAAAAATATTCATCAAAATCGACTCGTCGGAAGTCACCCTTACCTACTACCCCCCTATTAATAAGTAAAAAATTAATAACAATTGAACGAATCAATTGGCGACGACCGGAATGGATGCAAATAGTTTCTTAAATTATCCAGAACACTCAAAAAAATATTCATCAAAATCGACTCGTCGGAAGTCACCCTTACCTACTACCCCCCTATTAATAAGTAAAAAATTAATAACAATTGAACGAATCAATTGGCGACGACCGGAATGGATGCAAATAGTTTCTAGAATTATCCAGAACACTCAAAAAAATATTCATCAAAATCGACTCGTCGGAAGTCACCCTTACCTACTACCCCCCTATTAATAAGTAAAAAATTAATAACAATCGAACGAATCAATTGGCGACGACCGGAATGGATGCAAATAGTTTCTAGAATTATCCAGAACACTCAAAAAAATATTCATCAAAATCGACTCGTCGGAAGTCACCCTTACCTACTACCCCCCTATTAATAAGTAAAAAATTAATAACAATCGAACGAATCAATTGGCGACGACCGGAATAGATGCAAATAGTTTCTTAAATTATCCAGAACACTCAAAAAAATATTCATCAAAATCGACTCGTCGGAAGTCACCCTTACCTACTACCCCCCTATTAATAAGTAAAAAATTAATAACAATCGAACGAATCAATTGGCGACGACCGGAATGGATGCAAATAGTTTCTAGAATTATCCAGAACACTCAAAAAAATATTCATCAAAATCGACTCGTCGGAAGTCACCCTTACCTACTACCCCCTATTAATAAGTAAAAAATTAATAACAATTGAACGAATCAATTGGCGACGACCGGAATGGATGCAAATAGTTTCTAGAATTATCCAGAACACTCAAAAAAATATTCATCAAAATCGACTCGTCGGAAGTCACCCTTACCTACTACCCCCCTATTAATAAGTAAAAAATTAATAACAATCGAACGAATCAATTGGCGACGACCGGAATGGATGCAAATAGTTTCTAGAATTATCCAGAACACTCAAAAAAATATTCATCAAAATCGACTCGTCGGAAGTCACCCTTACCTACTACCCCCCTATTAATAAGTAAAAAATTAATAACAATTGAACGAATCAATTGGCGACGACCGGAATGGATGCAAATAGTTTCTAGAATTATCCAGAACACTCAAAAAAATATTCATCAAAATCGACTCGTCGGAAGTCACCCTTACCTACTACCCCCCTATTAATAAGTAAAAAATTAATAACAATTGAACGAATCAATTGGCGACGACCGGAATGGATGCAAATAGTTTCTAGAATTATCCAGAACACTCAAAAAAATATTCATCAAAATCGACTCGTCGGAAGTCACCCTTACCTACTACCCCCCTATTAATAAGTAAAAAATTAATAACAATTGAACGAATCAATTGGCGACGACCGGAATGGATGCAAATAGTTTCTAGAATTATCCAGAACACTCAAAAAAATATTCATCAAAATCGACTCGTCGGAAGTCACCCTTACCTACTACCCCCCTATTAATAAGTAAAAAATTAATAACAATTGAACGAATCAATTGGCGACGACCGGAATGGATGCAAATAGTTTCTTAAATTATCCAGAACACTCAAAAAAATATTCATCAAAATCGACTCGTCGGAAGTCACCCTTACCTACTACCCCCCTATTAATAAGTAAAAAATTAATAACAATTGAACGAATCAATTGGCGACGACCGGAATGGATGCAAATAGTTTCTAGAATTATCCAGAACACTCAAAAAAATATTCATCAAAATCGACTCGTCGGAAGTCACCCTTACCTACTACCCCCCTATTAATAAGTAAAAAATTAATAACAATTGAACGAATCAATTGGCGACGACCGGAATGGATGCAAATAGTTTCTAGAATTATCCAGAACACTCAAAAAAATATTCATCAAAATCGACTCGTCGGAAGTCACCCTTACCTACTACCCCCCTATTAATAAGTAAAAAATTAATAACAATTGAACGAATCAATTGGCGACGACCGGAATGGATGCAAATAGTTTCTAGAATTATCCAGAACACTCAAAAAAATATTCATCAAAATCGACTTGTCGGAAGTCACCCTTACCTACTACCCCCCTATTAATAAGTAAAAAATTAATAACAATCGAACGAATCAATTGGCGACGACCGGAATGGATGCAAATAGTTTCTAGAATTATCCAGAACACTCAAAAAAATATTCATCAAAATCGACTCGTCGGAAGTCACCCTTACCTACTACCCCCCTATTAATAAGTAAAAAATTAATAACAATTGAACGAATCAATTGGCGACGACCGGAATGGATGCAAATAGTTTCTAGAATTATCCAGAACACTCAAAAAAATATTCATCAAAATCGACTCGTCGGAAGTCACCCTTACCTACTACCCCCCTATTAATAAGTAAAAAATTAATAACAATTGAACGAATCAATTGGCGACGACCGGAATGGATGCAAATAGTTTCTTAAATTATCCAGAACACTCAAAAAAATATTCATCAAAATCGACTCGTCGGAAGTCACCCTTACCTACTACCCCCCTATTAATAAGTAAAAAATTAATAACAATTGAACGAATCAATTGGCGACGACCGGAATGGATGCAAATAGTTTCTAGAATTATCCAGAACACTCAAAAAAATATTCATCAAAATCGACTCGTCGGAAGTCACCCTTACCTACTACCCCCCTATTAATAAGTAAAAAATTAATAACAATCGAACGAATCAATTGGCGACGACCGGAATGGATGCAAATAGTTTCTAGAATTATCCAGAACACTCAAAAAAATATTCATCAAAATCGACTCGTCGGAAGTCACCCTTACCTACTACCCCCCTATTAATAAGTAAAAAATTAATAACAATCGAACGAATCAATTGGCGACGACCGGAATGGATGCAAATAGTTTCTTAAATTATCCAGAACACTCAAAAAAATATTCATCAAAATCGACTCGTCGGAAGTCACCCTTACCTACTACCCCCCTATTAATAAGTAAAAAATTAATAACAATCGAACGAATCAATTGGCGACGACCGGAATGGATGCAAATAGTTTCTAGAATTATCCAGAACACTCAAAAAAATATTCATCAAAATCGACTCGTCGGAAGTCACCCTTACCTACTACCCCCTATTAATAAGTAAAAAATTAATAACAATTGAACGAATCAATTGGCGACGACCGGAATGGATGCAAATAGTTTCTAGAATTATCCAGAACACTCAAAAAAATATTCATCAAAATCGACTCGTCGGAAGTCACCCTTACCTACTACCCCCCTATTAATAAGTAAAAAATTAATAACAATCGAACGAATCAATTGGCGACGACCGGAATGGATGCAAATAGTTTCTAGAATTATCCAGAACACTCAAAAAAATATTCATCAAAATCGACTCGTCGGAAGTCACCCTTACCTACTACCCCCCTATTAATAAGTAAAAAATTAATAACAATCGAACGAATCAATTGGCGACGACCGGAATGGATGCAAATAGTTTCTAGAATTATTCAGAACACTTAAAAAAATATTCATCAAAATCGACTCGTCGGAAGTCACCCTTACCTACTACCCCCCTATTAATAAGTAAAAAATTAATAACAATTGAACGAATCAATTGGCGACGACCGGAATGGATGCAAATAGTTTCTAGAATTATCCAGAACACTCAAAAAAATATTCATCAAAATCGACTCGTCGGAAGTCACCCTTACCTACTACCCCCCTATTAATAAGTAAAAAATTAATAACAATCGAACGAATCAATTGGCGACGACCGGAATGGATGCAAATAGTTTCTAGAATTATCCAGAACACTCAAAAAAATATTCATCAAAATCGACTCGTCGGAAGTCACCCTTACCTACTACCCCCCTATTAATAAGTAAAAAATTAATAACAATTGAACGAATCAATTGGCGACGACCGGAATGGATGCAAATAGTTTCTAGAATTATCCAGAACACTCAAAAAAATATTCATCAAAATCGACTCGTCGGAAGTCACCCTTACCTACTACCCCCCTATTAATAAGTAAAAAATTAATAACAATTGAACGAATCAATTGGCGACGACCGGAATGGATGCAAATAGTTTCTAGAATTATCCAGAACACTCAAAAAAATATTCATCAAAATCGACTCGTCGGAAGTCACCCTTACCTACTACCCCCCTATTAATAAGTAAAAAATTAATAACAATTGAACGAATCAATTGGCGACGACCGGAATGGATGCAAATAGTTTCTAGAATTATCCAGAACACTCAAAAAAATATTCATCAAAATCGACTTGTCGGAAGTCACCCTTACCTACTACCCCCCTATTAATAAGTAAAAAATTAATAACAATCGAACGAATCAATTGGCGACGACCGGAATGGATGCAAATAGTTTCTAGAATTATCCAGAACACTCAAAAAAATATTCATCAAAATCGACTCATCGGAAGTCACCCTTACCTACTACCCCCCTATTAATAAGTAAAAAATTAATAACAATTGAACGAATCAATTGGCGACGACCGGAATGGATGCAAATAGTTTCTAGAATTATCCAGAACACTCAAAAAAATATTCATCAAAATCGACTCGTCGGAAGTCACCCTTACCTACTACCCCCCTATTAATAAGTAAAAAATTAATAACAATTGAACGAATCAATTGGCGACGACCGGAATGGATGCAAATAGTTTCTAGAATTATCCAGAACACTCAAAAAAATATTCATCAAAATCGACTCGTCGGAAGTCACCCTTACCTACTACCCCCCTATTAATAAGTAAAAAATTAATAACAATTGAACGAATCAATTGGCGACGACCGGAATGGATGCAAATAGTTTCTAGAATTATCCAGAACACTCAAAAAAATATTCATCAAAATCGACTCGTCGGAAGTCACCCTTACCTACTACCCCCCTATTAATAAGTAAAAAATTAATAACAATCGAACGAATCAATTGGCGACGACCGGAATGGATGCAAATAGTTTCTAGAATTATCCAGAACACTCAAAAAAATATTCATCAAAATCGACTCGTCGGAAGTCACCCTTACCTACTACCCCCCTATTAATAAGTAAAAAATTAATAACAATTGAACGAATCAATTGGCGACGACCGGAATGGATGCAAATAGTTTCTAGAATTATCCAGAACACTCAAAAAAATATTCATCAAAATCGACTCGTCGGAAGTCACCCTTACCTACTACCCCCCTATTAATAAGTAAAAAATTAATAACAATTGAACGAATCAATTGGCGACGACCGGAATGGATGCAAATAGTTTCTTAAATTATTCAGAACACTCAAAAAAATATTCATCAAAATCGACTCGTCGGAAGTCACCCCCCAATTATTAATAGGGGGGTAGTAGGTAAGGGTGACTTCCGACGAGTGGATTTTGATAAATATTTTTTTGAGACATCCGGATGATTTTAGAAATTATTTGCATCTATTCCGATCGTCGCCAAACGCGAAAAAATAATTCTCTCAGTTTGTTGCGTTAACGTTACGAACTTCAGCCTCATAATAATTATATCCGCGATGTCAAATATTTAATCACTTGAATGGGCAAAACGCTTCACTGAACCTCTGTGCTTACGTGGGGTACAGAGGTCAGGGTGAGAAGCTGCGCCCGAAGAGGACGCCGACCGCCACGCTATCAAACTCTCTGCTTCATGTACTATATAATAACCTTTCCGTTTCCACGATTATAATCTTGTAAGTTCATTTCGTTATAACTGTGAAATATGACCCCCAATTAATGATTTCCAAATACAATCGATTCAGGTACATATGAATAATTTTTCCAGAGTTTTTACAAAGGATTAAATTTTTTTCATTCAAATTACACAAAAGTTGTGACATTTTTCGGTAGCAGAACATTTACGCAATCGCTGAGAACCCCGCGTATCGATGGTTTAGCAGCAACGCTCTTAAAATACCCTATTTTTAGTTTCGAATTAATCTGATAGATGTCACTAAGGGTCTCTGGTCGCCAACAGCGAACGGCAATCAGCACAAGTTCTGTGCATTGTTGAATTAATAAATCATCACCATTGTTGACGTACATGTGTGCAACGGTTTCTAATACATATACCATTATCACCAATTAGTAGGAATATTCAAGATATCGCAGTGCACTCACAGCCGTCCAAAATTATTCTTAGAATTATTTCATATTGACTTTAAACTCCTTGAAGTCGATAGGTATAATAATTATTTCGACTTACGATAGCGGGAAATAAACTCTTCATTGCGGATGATGACTTTATCATAAATATACTTATGAAAATATTGTTGCTCATCAACACGTGGTAAATGTACGTATTTTATGTTTATTAAACATTACTCAAATTCGTCAGTGTTCGCCGTAAATAATTCGCGTTACATTCCTTGATTCCTTGTATATTAAATCACATCATTATATTATTTCTATATGACATAACCTATAGCAGACAACAACAATAGTATACCTATATGTATATGCATTACGTTTGATCATAATCGTTTATATCACTGAAATCGTAGAATTTTCGAAATATAAATATCTCTCTGTCTAGCTAAAGTTCTATACTATATATCATTCAATTCTTTATCCACAACTAGTGAAGATATATACAGTTCGAGGTTAGGATTGAAGTTCGCAATTTTTCAGAATGTCCGGAAAGACCGCTGTACTAGGAGGAGGTATATCCGGCCTCTCGGCAGCTTATTACCTGATCAATAACCCCGCTTTCCGCTCTGTTAAAGTGATCGAAGCGTCGAATAGAACAGGAGGATGGCTCCGCACAAGGGTATTGCCTGGCGGTGTTATCTTCGAGGAGGGTCCAAGAACTATAAGACCTCGGGGTCCCGCAGGAAAAAATACATTGAATCTAATCGATAGCCTCAAATTGACTGATAAAATAATTCCAATAAGTTTCACTCATCCGGCAGCTAAAAATCGGATGATTTACGCCGGAAAAAAGTTACACACATTACCGAATTCTTTGTCTAGTTTGTTTAAGGTAAATTCACCGTTCAATCGACCTTTGGTCAGTTGTTTGCTTACTGATTTAAAGGCACCGAGACTGGCCAAAGATGACGAGAGTATTTACAGCTTTGTTGAAAGACGACTGGGAAAGGACGCCGCGGATTATTTAATAAGTCCTATGATTTGCGGCATCTGCGCGGGAGATGCTAAACAGATCAGTGTCAACTTTATTATGAAATCTCTATTCGAATATGAACAAAAATACGGTTCCATTGTGAAAGGTTTTTTGACCAGTAGATGGGAGGCGTTTTTAAACCCAGAAAAGAAATCTGACGGAATAAATGCTATTGAAAATATAACCGAACGGCAAAATCAGAATAACAGCTCCTATCGGCGGGCCGAAAAGGAAAGATGGTCCATTTGGACATTACGAGGCGGGCTTGAACAATTGCCAACGGTACTTGCCGAGGACATAAAATCACGAGGGGTGGAAGTTGATTTGAATAAAAATTGCGAGGAATTAACGTTCGCGGAGGGTGGTATTGAATTGAAAATAAATGGCGTAACTGAAGAGTATTCCAGAGTAGTATCCAGTTTATGTGCTAAGAATTTGGCCAGCCTAGTAGAGCATCAACATCCGAAATTGGCCGATGAGTTGAAAGCCATACCTACAGTCACCGTGGCTGTTGTGAATTTGGAATTTGCTGGAAAGGTTTTGGAACAAGAAGCATTTGGATTCTTGGTACCACCCGGCGAGAAGTTGCCAATTTTAGGGGTGATCTTTGACTCGTGCATTTTACGTCCAACCAACTCGACGGTGTGTATATTACGCAATGTTAATCCAATTTATAGACAGTTTTCTATATGTACAAGTAGTCTCTGTGCAGTTGAAAGAGATAACTCATATGTATAGTCACTAGGTACTTTATACTTTGATTTTTAATTAAAGAAATGAATATTATTGCTCGTCGTTTGAAATTGGCTAATGTAGGTTTTTACCGTGATGATGGGGGGTGCTTGGTTTCATACGAATTTCGGCGAGCGACCAACCGAGGAACATCTTTTGTCGGTAGCAGTTCACCACGTGAAAAACATTTTGAACATTGAAGCAGCTCCAGTCGCCCACAACGTCGCAATTCTGAAGGATTGTATACCACAGTATGTCGTCGGCCATGCGCAAAGAATTAACCGCATCGAAAACTACCTTGCTGAACGCAAGCTTCCTATCTCACTTTGCGGCTCTTCGTACCATGGCGTAGGATTGAACGATGTTGTTTTATCCGCTAAGAAGGCGGCTGCAGAATTTCGTTGTTAAATTTTATTGAGTTTATATTTTTTATCTCTTTCGGAAAGTGGTAATATGATTTTAATTATGGCTATATAGTGTATTCATACCAATAACAATCAATAAATTTCATCAATAATGTTTCAATATAATTGATGGTCTTTTATAAATCCCTGCAGCTCTTATTTTCTTCCATCATATAATTCTTTTCGATTTTCGATCTTACTCAACCAATAAATAGACGAAATTTACGTCTCTCTTCTATAAAGGTTTTAGTACTATAAATTCATCTAAAATATTAACGGATACCAGATCCAGCAGCAAACAACAACGGAAGAGAATGCGTTCTGTGTGTACCGCCACTTTACTTTTTGGGAATAATATACAACATTTCGGAGGTTGAAATAATTAGCTTATATAATTAATTAACATAATAATATATCAACTTTAGGTACGAATGGTGATGAAGAAGTATCGGTCGCATCACCGTTGCGGAAATCGTGTATAAATGTCCTGGACAACGAACTTGTAATAATTTCGCCAGTTAATGGGCATCTCTTCCAAGTAGCTGGTCAATCTGACTTTTGTACATCTCCTTAACGTCTTCTAAGTCCAGTCTGAGTTCTTGGTTCTCTTCAACTTTCTCTCCGTACATTTGCAACAAAGCGTCGTATTTAGTCCGCGTATCGTTTAGACTTTCGTTTAACGTTTCCACTTCGTAAAGTTTACTGCTCAAGTTTTCCACCTTCAACGTCAGCTTCGATAGTTCCGAATTAAGAGCGTCTCGTTCCGCGTTTCGCCGTGACAATTCCCATTGAAGTTGTTGTACCTCACCTATAGACAGCATTATACATCATACAATATAATACGTACATATAACTCATCCAAGGGCAGGAGATATGGTTGAAAAGATAAAAGAGCAATACCATCTCTTTGCTTTAGCTGCGACTGCAAATTTTCAAACATCGACGTGGTGCTATTGACGCCGGATCGTACGCTATCGTAAACATTACCAAAACGTCCGGAACCAGTCTCGAACGCTGAATCGTTGAACTGAAAATTGTCATACCGTATGTTAGCCGTCAGCTATCGAACCGTGCGATCCAACATGCGTATATATGCAATCACTCTGTATACTAACCGATGGCCAAACACTGCTCAAACTACCGATAGAATCTCTGCCGATACTCGACGTTGGACTGAGCCTCGGCTCATCCTCGACAAGCCCATGGTGCTGTTGGTCTGACATCGCGTGATTTCTTCGTTTCTCGGCATCCGTAGCAGCCTTCTCCATCGATAATTTGCTTTCAAGAGAATTTATTTCACGTTTTAAATCTTTTATTTGATTGGCATGTGATGCCTCGAGTGTCCCTAGGTTATCCTGGTGCCTGAAAAAGAATTAATCGGATAAAAAATTTCACGCTAAGATAAAAAAAATATGCACACATGAACACATTTTTGGCTAACAGTTACATTTTTTTCTCCTCCACGAGTTTTAAATTCTCCAACCTTCTCTCTTCGCACAGTTTCTCCAACCTATCTTTGTCCGATTCCACGGCGTTTATTTTTGCTTCCAAAACTGTCAGCCGGGTCTTTGCAGTTAGATTTTCTTCTCTGAGCGACCTGTTCGTTTCAATTGTAGCATCAAGCTTTCTTTGCAATTCTGCAATCGTGTCAGACATTGTTTTCTCTTGTTTCAAGAAGTTTGTAGTTTTGTAAGATAGATTGGATTGCAGCTGCTCCAATTGACGCAGGAGTGGTTTTGTGGCCATTGACACCGACTCGGCGAGTGCCTCATTCCTGGCCTCAGATGATTCCAATCGTTTCAATAGCTCGCTGTTCTCTTGCCGCAGTGACTCCTCCCGCCTGAAAATATCGCACCCCGTATTATAGCTATATCAAACCCTTGAAGGGAATATATTTTTATGGAATTACAGAAATGTATAATTATCCGTGAACGCGTGTATGCAAATTATTGGTACGCCCGCGTGAAAGATATGCTTACTTTACGCGCGCCTCCTCGGCTTGTCTCAATCTAATCTTCAGATCGCGAACTTGACCCGAAAGTTGGCTAGACTCTCCAGCATTCTCGATAGCTTCCTTCAGTTCTTCCTCGGCAAAAACCAAGTCCTGCCTAGTTTCCGTCAAATCCCTGTGTAATGAAATATTAAAATAAAGTGATAAGTATAATTTAATGACAAAAATGTTGTGCAGTATTCTACTTATTTTCGTTCTTACGTTTTTGCAGCATCCAAGCTTCTCTTGTAAGTATCCAATTTATGCAAGGCGTCGTCCAGCTTTTCTTGGAGGCTCAAAACTTCTTTCTCCTGCCTCTTCGTCTTTGCCGTAAGAGCGTGTACCGCTTCTATTTGACTACGTTCGATGTCCTCTTTGGCGTGCATCGATCGTTTGAGCCTCTCCAATTCGAGGGTTTGCTCTTCAATTAGTTCCCTTAAAGATAAGGGAATATATATGTATTAAATTGAGAATATACTCTTGCAATCGTCTCGTGTAAACTTATCATATCATATTATACATGTGTATATTATATGTACATACTTTTGTTGCTTAATAGCCATATCGCTTTCCTTCTCTTTCGATCGTAATTTCTTTATTATATTACTGTGCTGTAGCTGCTGTTTGCTCAATTTCTCGCCTTCCTCTCTCAATTCCATAATAACTTGATCCTTTTCCGCGGCAGTGGACAATAGCTCCTGCGAGGTCAACCTCGCCGAAGCCTCGTGTTTCAATTGCTCCATTTGTTTTCTCAGGGTATCTCGCTCTCTGATCGCCTGCTGAAACTTTCGCTCCAAAGCAGAAAGCCGTTGCGTATACTCGTCGGTAATTTGGCTAAGCTCTTGGTTCTCTTCGGCCCGTTTTTCAATATTGTCCAATTGGCTGTAATTGAAGTGAAAAAATTATGTACACAGAGTTTATCTACGCGTGGGCACTTAATATTATATTCCCGAATTCATTTGCCGCTTGCCTCCTCAAAATTTCGTTACGTTCGTGCAGCTCCATGTTGATACGGCTGACATCGACGAGCTTAGATTCTCTCGCCTCTAAAATCTCACTCATCTCCTGTATCCTTTTGAGCAGTTTTTCAATTTCAATATTCGCGTCGTCCGAACCTATGCTTATCTCGCTAAGCTCGCGGGAGTGACCTCTCGTTTTGTTCAACGTCTTGGTGAGGAGGTCGGAGCTTTTATGTGGCTGTAGTTTAGCAGGACTCTGACGAGACTGGGTGGAACTCGAATCGCCATTCGGACTGAAAATTATACGCACACGCATATTCATATCTGTAAGCCGTATACATACCGGGCGTTTTCGTCCAGACTCGCCATGGGAAACATATACCTTGTATTTTTTGTAAGAACGACAATTCAAATTAGTACAGTTGTAATAATCGTCTCCATGATCTATCCAGGCCGTGCGCCCGAGTATCGCGTATCAAGATTACATACTTTACCTGTACCTGGATATTATTTCGATGTCACTCGAGGTTGCGGTCTCTAACTCGTCCCCGCTCGTGTGGCCGCTGGTTTGGTCGGATCCGATCTTCACCAAGTCTGAACGACTGAAAGTGTAAAATAGCACAATTTTCATAAACCTTAGACTGACGTTATAGATCTTGAAAGCTCGGGATTGATGTGGGAATAAATGTATAAAGGTGATTACCTCTCCGATGAAATCGGCGAAGTGTCACGAGTAGTCTCGGCCAGGGTGCGTCGTTGAACCGAATCGATTGCCTCGATTTTTTCAACCATCGCCTCGGCAAGCATGTTCTTCACGTAAGAGCTCGCGGTCAAAGTGCCGGTGTCTACAATTTTCGGCTCAGCTTGGCAGACCAATGTGGCGTTTTCCTCCGAGCTAGACTCGATCAGCGTACCCTCGCCACTCGAATGACTAGTGGCAGGCGCGTAACTGTCGATAGATTCGTTCTTCTGGAGTTGGGCAATGCTGTCCTGAAAGGTATCCGGGTCGGGTGGTTCTATCGTGGATGATTTCAAAGTGTCGAGAACCTCGAACTCTAAGGATTCCGCGGGCTTTCGTATCGGCTGTGTAGTTATCGGCGCTATAAGCGCTAGGGCTAGGCGAAAATTGTGCCTCTCTTTCAACGAGTCGAGGCTCAGGTTTAGCTGTGTATCGGCTATGTTCGAACGAGGTATGTTTTGCCGCGTGTCGGGGCACGAGTCGTGCATCTTTGACCCCCTTTCCGTAAACTCTGCAAGTTTCGGCTTGCCGCGTTCCGTCAATTGTTGATGGGACGTGCCCTCCATTACGGTCAAAAGCACGGTGCTTTCAGACGCCGAGGTGTACGAGTCGTCGGCCAAGCTCAGTTCCTCCGATTCATCTATTTCCGGTATAACCTCGACGCTTTCCGGCGACACGTCGTTGCTTTCGGTCTCTGAGCCATTGAGCCTCGTCGGAGTAATTACCCTGTTCGACAAAGCTACGGTTAACGCGGGACTGATGGTCGCAAAATTATCCGTACACTCCGTTTCATTCGCGCAATGCGTACTCTTCGAATCCTCGCGTCCCTCCTCCAGTTGCTGTTCCTCCGGCTGATCGTCGATGGGAAGGGAATGGAACGACACGACATCGTTGGCCTCGACCGGCGACAGAAAGGGGCTACTCTCGCTCTTCCATTCACCCAATATCTCCACCGAGCTGGGGGATGCAGTCAGGCTGTTGCAGTCTGGCAGTATTTCAACCGATTCAGAATTAATCCTCGTACCAGTCGCGGACGATGAACTAATCGAGTTGCAAATCGAGTTTAGGTCGGATTCCGGGGTGGTGGTACAATCTGTACTGGGGCTCGACCTTGAACCGAGCACCTCAACGCTCTCGGAACTCTTCTTGTCGCTCTCGGACGACACGACGGATATTCTGTTCGCAACGCGGCTCGTGCTGTTCAATTCTCTCCTCCTAACCACCACCGCGATCCTCTTCGAATCCTCTGAAGCCGTCTCGTCGCTACTGCGCCGTCTATGTACGCGATCATCATCACCTCTTGTTCCCGAAATCTGATCGGTAGCATTGGCAAACATCCCGGCGCGGTTCCCCAAGCTCTGCCTCCTCCCATCCTCACCATCACCCCGCACCCCGTCGTCGTCTAATTCAACGATAAGTTGACTGTTGCTGAACGATTCGTCGTTAATAGCGTCGTTCGACTCACCCAGCCCGAGCGCTTCCAATCCTTTGAACGGCTCGTAGCTATCCATGCGGCGGGGGGATAGCGGGCCATCGGTTTCTCTGATCACTGACGAATGTGCCGACGTTTCAGCTGCCGATTCATCGCGACGAGCCGCAGAATCTTTGTGCCATTCGTTGATACGACGATCGCTAATAGAACGTTGCGGCGACGTCTTAATGACGGCGTCTAGTGCAGGCAGCGAAGATTCGGAAACAGAATCAATCCCGACTGATGACGAGGCAGGGACGTCGGTGTTTTCGAAAAATGACCCCGCGAAACTACCCCATATCGCGCTAGTTGTTACAGACTTCTCCTTAGTGATTGGCGCTGCTATCTTTTCACCCCCGATGACTTGGCCGTCCTCATTTTTAATTCCCCACTCGGCAAAGAAGTCGGCGTTATCACCGTCCCCGTTACCGTCACCGAGCGGTGTTTCAATCCTTTTTTGTTCCTCCTCCTTTATATCCAGCGCTTTGTCAATTGTTTTCTGAGCTTCTTTCAGGGCCGACTTTGCCAAATTGGCAATTCCCGATGCGTCGAACCAGCTCATCTTTCCTCATATCTAACTGTATATGAGTATTTAAATATAAAAAGGGAACTTCTTAGAGGATCGGATCTTCCGCGGCTATTCTATATGCAGGTATGTAGGTATGTCGTACTGGTTAGCTCAAGAATGAGCCCGATCGGATTTACGCAAGACTTTTGAAGTACAGAATAATTCCTTAGATAAATGGAAATAGGGGTGGGGATTTCAACGAGATCGGTAGATTTGGTTACAGATATTGTACAAGAAAATGTCGTTCTCGCCTAAAAGATTTGTTATTTCTTAATTCAAACTTAATTGCTCAAGGGCCGGGGTTCGATGAAAAATGTTTGTGATTTTTTTTTGCATCAGAAATTATTTGTTCTTCTAATCTCACAATCAATCGGGAAATCTTCTCTTATAGCTCTAAGTGTAAGAAACAATTTATCTTATAGCGTTATTTTAAAAATCTTACGAATCGCCTACTCTTCTTAATAATTAAAACACCTACATTCACAATATGCAATTTGACAAATTTTTACATACTTCACCGTGTTGTACTCAAATGTAATAAATGAATAAGCGAAAAGATCTTAGCAAACTACGGAATAACGTACATGTATAATGCGTTCGGGGCGATATAGGGTAACGAGACTGTGAGACCTGAGTGTATCAATATTTTTGTTACTAATGTGTGTGTATATGTACGGGAAGAATTATTCAAAGCTCGTTTGGAGAAGATAATATAGGTTACAGCTACAATAGGTAAGTATTGTACTATTGCGTGAGTCGCAGATTAGGAATTCGTGTAGAGGATTTATATAAAATTACGCCAAGCTTCGAAACTACCGAATTTATAGCACAGCTGTTTTACGTTGACTCGATTGATTAGACAGCGTTTTCCGTACCCGAAGAAGGTCTCACGATTGAGTATAATTTATCACAATATTATCGTTAGGTGAGGTTAGGAGATATACGAACAACAAAGCTCATCATGGTCGCTTCTGTTTTACGCGTAGAATGAGGTTGGTCGAGGTTCCAGTACCTAGTTGTTCTTCGCTCACCTTGTCGGAATGAGAATTCGAGAAAAGATCCGGATCACAATCACAAACATCTTCTGACAGTTTCCTTGATATGCACAGGAAAAATGGGGGGCCAGAACGGCGCGGGGGGTACACCTTTGAGCTGGCAGTTTGGCACCAAGAAAACGGTATTAATAACAACGTCACGAGGGCGGGATCAGAATTGACGGAATCCCACAAACGAACCAGCAAACTAGAGTCGTCAATTTCCTAGCAAATAATAACTATCGAAAACGAATTGACTGGCACAGCGGCAAAGTATAAGGTCGTTTTAACGAAAAACACGCTCGAAGCAAACTTATATTATGTATCACAACATCGAATAGCAGCCGACGCGGCGGTCTGCCATTATTTGGCAATAAACTGACACGACCCACTACTTAAATCAAACGAAGCACTAATAATTAAACTTTCCTGGACGAAATTATTAGGAAGGGTCATTTAAATGCACAAGATATTTATTCTCACTGTCAGGTTAACGGCGCCTATTTTATATCGATACTTTATAACAGTCCGTAAGTACGTCAATTGATCGCGTAGTTGGGATAATATTCAACCCTAGGGTAAGGGCAACTTTACCGGCCCTCTGCGTACGAGCTCCAGTGGCGCAATTGGTTAGCGCACGGTACTTATAAGACAGTTTTCGTGAGCAATGCCGGGGTTGTGAGTTCGAGCCTCACCTGGAGTATGATTTTTTTTACTACAGTTCCGATTAGGGCGAGCGTAAACAACAGGTGGGATTAATCATCTAAGGATCATGGGCTATTCCAATTTTTAATTATATTATACGGCCGAAAGTATTATGGTTTTTAATCGGATGAATAATCGAATGGTCGGAGTTGTCAAATGTATTTTTATTCAAGCCTGAACCTTGCACACTCATCTGTACACACATACCAAGATACATACCATTGCCAGGGGAACGACTACTCCACATATATTGCCGGCAGTTATTCCTTTTTATACAGATCATATTTTGCTTAATGCTAAAAAGTATACAACAGGCAGATAGAGAAATAGAGGAGGGTTATATTGAATGTTTCTCTCATGACTCAATGATAATAAAACAATTATTACAATAATAACAACACATACATATCTGTGTGTACATAAGGGTGGTTGAAAAAAGTTGATATACTTTTTATTTATTTTTTTGTTCATTACGTGAAAAATGGTAATTATATGTATACATGGTAAAAGGGAAATTTTCCCCAAATATAAGCTCTATGAATTAATTTTGAAAGGTAGCTCAAGTGATTTCTAGTTTTTATATCATGATTTTTCACATTTCAAACCATGATCATTGTCAAATGTGTTGAAAAATGTTTATTTTGAAATAATAAATTTTCTCTAGTTTTTTATCATATGTATAAATTTTATAATAAATATTTTCCAGCACATATTGAAATATTTTTTATTCTTTCAAAATAAATGGGGAAATTTTTGTTTTTACCACGTATTACCATTGTTTAGTTAATTATGGAAAAAAAGAACAGAAAAATATCGACATTTTTTTCACCACCCTGGTGCATATGTACAACTTTTGGAAGGTCTCATGTCAATTAGTATTGTGTAGGTGGGCTCGATACTAAATCCGTGTTTGAATAATATAATTACATGAGTAAGTCTATATTACATTTGTTGGCTGGCCCGAAGAGGTGGTTGGCGGGCTTCTGGCCATCATCGAAGCCATCTGAAATTGAATTCATATCATATTTTGAACCAATTATTAACCGATACATCATTAGCGTGATGCTTACATTCTGTAATACTTGTTTCCGGAAGAAATCTCCAGTTGCTGCTGAAATATTCTGATTACCTCCCGTCTTGCACTTTACATAGCCATAAAGGTTGGCGCCATTCAGAATGATGGCTATGCATACGAGTAGTAACCATTTGAAATTCAACCCAAAGAGGGCGAATATAAAGAAGAGAGACCATGCTAGAGGGCATAGGATCAGAGCGAGCCAAAATATCCGAGCCTCAGCAGCGCTTATGCGATTCTGTTGAGAACCCTGAAACACAGGGCACGTGGCAGTATAAATTTAATAATAAACAAAATCATAGAGATCACATGATTTAACTGAAACTTATTATTATACCTACTGTGATGCAAAAGCAAATTCTTTCAAAGTTCAATCACAATATATGTGTAGTGTATTGGTCGTAATGTATAATGGGTTCAATCGGTATAATACAAAACTTATCATAAAATACAAAGACCAAGCAAAACCTTTCTAGACTCGAAGACCCAATGGCTTATTCCGTTGTCGTCGACATAGTTCCACCATCTCAGTCCTACCATTAATCTTCCAGTTATGTTCTTAACGGTCCAAAAGTCCATCGAGAGCAGTAGAACAATTGTGACAAAACTTGCTATAAAGCTGTGAGAAAACCCACTTAGCATGTAAACCACTATAGCTGTTACTCTGAAGAACAGGTGAAATGCTGTGACGTATGGATGTCTGTGAAAGTTCAGTTGATAAAAATTAGACAAGGTTTTTATAATTATTTTTTGTGTACATACATCTTATGTTGCACATACTTCAATTTTTCTGCATTTTTAGCAGCTTCCTCCTCCTCCCCAAAGGCAATAGTGTCGTCATCCATCAACAATGGCACCTGGAAATAGGACCAAACATCATCCCGAATAGATATCCGCAATACTCAGGGCATTACAAAATTACAATCGACCGTTTAATTTTCAGTTTAATTCTCTAGCCAGTTCAGCGCCGAAATTATTGAGAAATCAACACGTATAACCGAGTCACGAGGCAGTGGGTTTGGGTTAGGACGAATTCCCCCTACTCCTTATCGAATTATGCATGCCAAATGCCGTTCCAGTTTTACGAAATTGGGCAATAAAGTAGAATACGAATTCTGCCAGTGGCTTAGGACAACATGTAGACACAATTACAAATGATCCTTTTGAAAACATACCGTAGCAGATGCCATTTCGTTGACGTTGCGCGTTGACAGCGCTAATCGTAGGTAGATGACCGTAGACTGTTTACAATATAGATGGGCGAACTCGGGGAGACAAAAAAACTTGCGAGATACGTGCGAATGATTTTCTTATTATTTTCTTCTAAAATTATTTACTTCCCTGCTGCGACTGTACTTTCAGGTTACTATATGATTCAGTGCCAAAACAGCTTTGTCGATTATTTCAGCTTGTCTGCTATCTTCTAGTTTCTCGCATGTCCGCTCGATGGCGCACCAATGACCAATATGCAATGCCGTTATGCCGCAGTTATAGGTAAAATGTCTGTGAAGAATAACGCTGTACTGCACGGACCTGGACGTCGATTAACCGGTGACACGAGTGACAGATGGATCCAAGACAGGATTCTTTAAAGCCAAATAATTAAATTAAAAGACTGACAATAAAGGAATAAAGCTTCACTGCTTTGGAGGACCACATACAGTGTCGAATCGAGTACCCGGTATGTGGAATCAGCTGTGACTGATTGCAATCTCACGGGCTACGGAGCAAAGGCTGTGTCAACGGACTCGGAGGTAGCGATAAAATATTCGTATGCTGGCGATATTTTCCGAAACGTGGGCAACTGATCGGCGGCTACGGTCGACCGGCAGACGGGAGTGGAATTGGAGTGGTGGATGACGACGACGACGGCGACGGCGACGGCGACGAAAACGACGACGGCTATGGCGGTGGCTAGATAAAGATAACCTCGCGGTAATGGTTTTGGTTACACTACGCGCGCATTTCTTTATATTCGGCTGCATTAATTCGCTAGTTGGCGCAGCACGCGGTCGCTGCACGTCCGAACGAGTCTTATTACGATTATCGCAGCAAGCTCGAGGAGCGATCACCGAACGAGCACGGCCACGTGTAAATACGTACGTACGTACATACATACATTCGCGCGGGCACACATAGTGTGACTGCATACCAGTAAAAGTCGGGTACTCGTTGGAAGATACGCGTGGAGTAGGTACCGGCGTGGGAGCGGGAGCGTGGTACAACCAACGCCAACGCCAACGCCACCGCGGGCTGCCTCCTTGCACTTGCCGAAGAATTTCTTAAACGCCTGAACATGTTGAAAGGGTATGGGGCTGTCACGCAGGCGCTCCTGGGCACGCTTTTCACCTGGGGCCTGACGGCCGCGGGAGCTGCTCTCGTCATCGTTATACGGGGGACACAAGTGAGTACTACATAGATTTTGTGTAGCCGAAAAAAAAAAAAAAAAAAAAAAAACAAAAACGTTCCCAACTTATTTTATCTTCCTTCAAATATCAGCTGTTCACTTGCTTGTCTCATACAGATAGTTGTCCTCTGTCAATAAATTATTCAATCGCGACCATACTTTCATTCATGATTGCGTATATGTCTCTCTTGTCTGAGCCCCTTTGATCTTTCTTTCCACTTTCATCCGTCCTCCATAATAATAATTCTTAGAATGCAAGTGATAGCCTTTAACGTTTAACTTGTGATAAATTCTTGTGATAAGTCTTTAATTGAGCCACAGGTAGAGCGCAGAAACAAATTTGTACTTGAGTAATGAATATGATGGCGGAGGATGAGTAATAAGACCTTTCGTTGTGGTAAAACTTTCCTTAGACAACGAATAAGCGTAATTCAATAGTTTCACGATACATCCATTATCTTTATATTCTTATAACTAGCTGACAATGAGCTATAAGTATATGCGATTGACCCTGAATTACCTGTCAAAATATGTAGAATAAAAATCTCTCAATTTTTACCAGTTAAAGTTTCGAATAAATTTTCCTTTTAAGAATGTTATAATTATAGTAACAAGGAAAATCGTATTATTGCCCAATGATCTGAGTAGTTGTGCACAAAGGTATATATATATATATATATACACTTCCTAGTTGAATGTTCATATCAGATAGATAATGGGGGTATCAGGCTATTATTTTGTCATAAAGCTAACTTATATAACGCGAATATTTCTTTCAATGTTATCACTGATTAACAGAATGACAAGGACAACATATTATGGAATTGCTATATAATTGAACTACGTTGTTTATTCCACAGCCTTCAATTTGCATAAGATAACTACTTTTTTCGTCATTTTAGTCCAGTTTTCGCAATGTCCAGGCCTTGAGTCACTTACAGGTATATTGAAATTGCTTCAGAGGTGACCCAAAGTTGGAGATATAATATGCATACCGATATGGGCCTTGCTACGCGTGAAAACGTCATTTAAAAAAAAAAACTAAAATATTCACCAAAATTCATCGATTTCAGGAGGATCGATTACTTCGTAATAGTTCGCTTGTTCCGCCTTGTTGAACTTGAACAACACACGGTTCATTAGGGTCTGATTACCATTAATTGTGCAACTTCTTTGGAAATTACTAGTAAATTCGGGATGAAACGATAGAAGACGAGAGAGTCTAGTAATTATCTCGTCTATATTATCACTTTTTACCATAATGATTTCAGAAATCATGTGGTGAGATGTCTTGAATCATTTGAATGTATTTGATTTATTGTTGAAAATAGCCTGCAGACGACATTTTCCATAACTACTATATCTTTATTATATTCCCGTGCCCCGTAAATTTCTTAATTACAAATTCATGAGTGGACTCTGAAATTTGTATGTCATAATGTCATATGTATAATCAACACTCTTTGTTGCACAAAACCGGTAAAACAGCAGTAAATTGAATTGATGGGTCATTTTAAAGGTCTTTTCATATGTTATTTCGGCGTGCAAAACGTGAATCTGACAGCTCCAAAGGCGGCTGATTGTGAGCTATATTGATGCTAATGTAAAACAATCGTTCACTCATCATTGAAATAGACAAAATTTTCAAAAAGTCATAACTCCTTCAATTATTTATTTATTTATTTATTTTAATTTTTTTTTTGCGACGATATTGGTCTGAAAATCTTTGTTTTGAGTCATAGTTTTTGGGAAAAAAAATCGGTGAAAAGATCCTGAGCATCGACTTTTTTGGGTTTAGGTTTTCACGTGGAAATTTTCTCACACGTATATGTAAAACAGGGACAATCATACAACAGAATTCTATAGGCATTCGTGTCATATGGTTTCTCAAATATCTGACAGCTGCAGGGACTTGTTTGCTCCATATACAGTCTCCCATTTCGATTTCTTTGAATTTTTCGAGTTTTCATAATTGATAGTAGTAGTAACAATTATATTCGAACCTTTATTCAGCATATTAGAAATGCAGTATAGGTACAATACTGTACACAGTATTATATAATACAGTATACACTGACCTTCCACCTGAAAAATTTAATTCTCGAATGCGTTGAATGATTATAAATATCTCTAATATCCCTATATTCAATATTATTTGATTGATCGAGCAAATGTTTCCCCCTTCATTCCGGCAAATAATGTTGTTGTTCTCATTATCATCATCATTTCATCTGCTTGCAGCGAAAACTTCTGGACATAAGTCTCGGATTTGCAGCCGGGGTTATGATAGCCGCAAGTTACTGGTCCTTGTTGTCACCGGCAATCGAGATGGCAGTAGAGAGTAAGGTTTACGGTGAGAAAGGAGAGTACGCGTTTGCACCAGTCGCACTTGGATTCCTCGTTGGGGCTGCATTTGTCTACGGTGCTGACGCGTTGATATCATCACTGGGCATACAGTCCCCAAATGTGGTTCTAGCCATGCAATCAGTTGGTATGAAACAAAGACGAAAACTCCTTGCCAAACTAAAAAGCGACCAGGATATTGACGAAAGTATTAATGTTAGTGAAGTTAATGTTAGTGGTGGAAAAGTGTACTCTAACGACGAGTCGACCACCATCGACGGTAGATACTGTTCATTTTATACTTGTATAAATATATAAGTAGATTGTATCAATAACGACGGGATTGGGAAATGGGATCGGTTTTACTGGCGCACGTAATGGAGTTCATAGTATTAGATTTTTCAGGAATATCAATTGGCATTAAATGAAAGGAAAATTTTTATTATTCTACTCAATAGTTGCATTAGCTTCTTGTGTTTATCTGCAGCTTCTATATGTATACGTTATACAGGCGCAAGATCTAAACTTTAATAACCAGTTAATAATAAACTGTTATCTTTCCTTTATTCTTCAATTTTAAATTAACACACCGAAGAATGCATGGTAATCAGATTTGTTGACTAACAATTGCGTAAAGTTCACTTGACACTATGCAAAGCTGTAGTGTTTTATTACAAATGAACTACAGAGTGTCCGAATCAGCTGATGAATGAATGAATGACTTGGAGTAAAATTAATCGTGTACACAAATGTAACGAGTTGATTTACTCAAGTATAGATACCTATATAGCAGCACATTTCTGCGCACACACCTTTGTAGGTGCGTTACATCAATAGAGTAAATTTTGTGTAAATATACACGCAAATACCATCGCGGTGCGGATATTAAACTCCATTGACCCTATAAATGAAAGTTAAAAGACAATGAAATTGGATCTAACCAACTATGGAATGGATCTAGAACCGCGTACACTATTCCAGCTCTGTGAGTTCACTTCCATGCAATGCTAAAGCTGATCCTACTAACCCTACTCGTGGAAATTGGAAATGTAAGGCCTGTGAATTAGAGGTAGCGTGTATCGCGGTAGTCTTTGGGAGGAACAAGTTGTTAGAAAATCTGGTAGAATTCAATATATTATGTTTAAAATATTGTCTTGGGTTTTTGGTCGTTCGTTTCTTTCGAGTTCAACATCAGATCTCGGAGGAGTTGGAGGTTCCTCTGATTGAAAATAAATATTCTCGGCTCAGATCATTGCGAAATTTTTCAAGATATCGGTACACACACACACACACACACACACACACACACACACACACACACACACACACACACACACACACACACACACACACACACACACACACACACACGCACAACATCATAGTTCTTCCCGGGAACCGAAGCTACCGCTACTGTCGTTGTTTTATACTTAAAATTCACACGATCAGTCATAAAACTGATCCTTTCAGGCTTCTACGAACAGAGTACGAGGAGAAGGCAAATAAGTAGCATACCACAACAGGTCTCAGAGGCTGAGGATCTCGAGACTCCTTACGAGGATCCCAACGAGGAAGCGAGAAACAACCAGTGGCGAAGGATACTGCTCCTCGTCGTGGCGATCACGGTACGGACCTAAGTAATTCGGCGTTTACGAGTACATTATAGATATAATATTATATTGAAAGTTTACGTGTTATTATAACGATGCAGATATTCTTGCGGGTATGTACTTTGTTATTCAACAATTGCGTGCCGGTAATAGTATCAAATATTTTTGAGTCATAGTATAATGTACTTATACCTCCGTGGCTAGAATCCCATACTTGTTATTCCTTGGATATTTCTTGGTCCGTAGGCTTTTATGAATCCTCAATAATCGACTGGTTGAAGGTCAGGAATTTATATCATCGACGACCGGGCTACTAATTATTCGCGTTCTTCCAGGTCCATAACATTCCCGAGGGTCTAGCCGTGGGTGTCGGGTTTGGTGCGATAGGAAGTAGCGCCTCGGCTACTTTCGAAAACGCGAGGTAAGATTGTATACCTACCCAACCATATCCTGCATGGATATGAACACGCATAGATACATACATATATATATATATATATATATATATATATATATATATATATATATATATATATATATATATATATATATATATATATATATATATATATATATATATATATATATATATATACACACATAATAGTGGAGAGTTCGGGGCAAGGTTATCTTCAAGGTTAACTTTCATTCATATGAATCGCCACGGTCGTAGTTCCTCCATTGACAAAGTGCAACGTGATCGCTCGTCGATTACCTCGCCCAACTAGTGGTTCCTCATGCATGTGCGTCCCGACAGACGCTTAGGTTTTGAACGTCTGTATAATGAGCGCCCAACAGTAGGTATACGTTCCAATATCGGCGGAGGATGTTGATGTAGAAGGTACAAAGATGCAAGAATGGAAAAATCGATTGCGCAATATATTAGAAGCACTTGCATATCTGCACTCACAGAAAAACCTGATCGTGCAAAAAAAGAACAAAAAAAGTGAAAAGAAAAAACAAAAAATATCACATCCGCGTAATTGAGATAAATTTACTTGAAACGAACAATTTCTTATCGCAAAAGACAATTCGCTCATCACTCTTCCCCTGTAATTAGGCATATATACATATTATTGGTATACATAATGATAAATGTCCTCCACTTCAGCTTCCATCCATATTCTTCTCTCAGCATGTTCATACAATTTGTATAATTCCAACGGATTTTTCAGACGTCTCATTTACCTATCTTAAATAAATTCTTATTATATTCCAATGAATCATTTTTAATATACACAAAGTTACCCATACATATGGTACATACAAAAGTAATAACATAGGAAAATAATAAAATGCATACGAAAATAATAACTGAGGTAAGAAGGTTTGCTTTGCGGTAAATAAATTATATCCGTTTGAAATAAATCGTTTGAAAAAAAATATTAGGGAATGCCGGTAAAGGCATATAGGTAACTATGCGCCCAGTTGTGTATAGGTGCATACATATATAGATTATGGGCAGAATTACGACATCTAACGTATAAGGTCAATTTTCATGCCCGTAACTATATCGCAAATACAGTATATCTCATAATGTATACGTATACCTATGTATATGTATTTATCTGTACGTACAACATACAATACACGTACATATCTGTGGCGGCGGAAGCCTGCGGCGATAAAACTTCCGGTCTCGAGGTTTCTGGGACGTGTGCCTATACGTATACGTATACGTATACTATACCTATACCTATCTATCGCGATTATGTCCGTATACTGCGGTGGTTTAGAGTATACCCGGTGAGAGGAGGGCGTCGTCGTCACGGGGTTCGCCGAGTTATACAGGCGTGCGGGCGCGTGCCCGGGGACGTAGACAGCCCCGTGGCCTCTTCCGAGGTATTATACGGTAAAGGTAGCTTATACGTCGGATTCGTAAGCGAGTTCAACATGTAAGTACATACCTGTATACGCGGCGCGACACCGCGAGGAGAAAAGTCCCGGCACAACGGAGGCAACGAATGCCGCGATAACGGCGGACCGAAGAAAAATGGGAATGGGAATGGGAATGGGAATGCTCGTAGGTATATAGATGTGGGCTACGAGATATGCGGAGGAATGTGCGCTCGGACGCAGCGACGGCTGCAAACGTCGCGCGAGACCAAACAATTTATATTATACCTACTTCCCTGCACTGTCCAGGGTGCAGATTTTTGAGTCATCATGATGTCACGTGTCGTGACCCTCCACCTCTAGCTTATCCCGGTCGTTGAACCGACACAAACGTGCCGATCTTAGCGTAACGATAGCCGTTTGGCCGATAAGTTGAGGGATTCAATATTGGTGGTCGGAATAATAACTGTTGTTTCGGAATACTTTCATGGCTGGTTAATAGAAATAAACGGTTTGTGCACTCTTCATACATTTCAGCGCATATTGATGTTTCTCGAAAGGTATCGAATATTCAGCGCGATAGTATATACGTTTTCAGAGAAGCTTTTAAAAAAGGTTCAAAAGTTGTACAGTTATAGGTACAATATCTACATGAAAAGACGTATTGAAAATAGTTTGGACGATTAGCCGAAGTTACAACAAATTGGCTCCACTGAAAATATCAATGTTGATTATCTGAAGTAGCCATATACCTAGACATGTAAATTATCGCAGTTCGAGCGAAGTGAAACAATATCTTTGGAATGTTGGATCATCGCGTATGCGTGTTGTGTGTCCATTACCTGGAATGTATAAAGTATCTACGATCATTTCTAAAGATCGGTGACAAGCCCCACCGATAATGATCACTTTACGGGCATTGAGTAGTCACCGCGACGTCCAGAAATGCGCTTGTTCTCGCACGCGCGCGCGCGTGCATTCATACCCGTCCCTATAATGTCTCGGCGGAATACATACATACCTATATACTATATGTGGGTATCTCTATACACGTATGAGGAGGAGCTGGGAGATGCAGCAGCGTGTCAGTCGATCGAAAGAGGATGGGAAGGGATGGAGTTATGAGGGCAAGGTCGGCTGGTGACCCATGCACCCCTGCAGTGATTGTCCGCCGGCGGTTTTGTACAGCTGATTTAACGCGCAGGGGGATTGCCCTGCAGGGTCGTCGAGAGTTCTTCAATGCGACAGTTCTCGTTTATATATACGGTTAAAAAGTTACCTTATACGTATGGTATACACACACACACACACACATATAAGTGTATATATATATATATATATATATATATATATATATATATATATATATATATATATATATATATATATATATATATATATATATATATATATATATATATATATATATATATATATATATATATGTATATGTATATGTATATGTATATGTATATGTATATGTATATACGTATAGAAGTGTATTCCCCGCACCGTGTCGGCGAGTATCGTACAGGGTCCATGAGGGTCCGTCGTTCCGTTGCGCCACTCCAGCAGCTATAGCCAGGGAGGTCCGCGTGGTGGGGGCTCTGGAATGCATGGGAACGCGTTGCCGAGTCGGCCGAACCGACCGGCCGCCATTCGCCGGTGCCGCATTCCTCTGGCTCCCGCGAGGCCCACACCGGCAACGAACGTTCAACGTAGGTACGGAGATAGCGGCGAGAGGAATACGCGGACAACCGGAGCCTCTTTTTACCTCCCCGCTTTGGCCAACGTCGCCTTCTCGCCCCTTCGCCTCCACCACCTCGAGGCCGTGGCTCCCGAGGGATAGCATATGCATACCTATAGGTACATATACCTATATATACATATAGGTATCCGCATGCATATATATATATATATATATATATATATATATATATATATATATATATATATATATATATATATATATATATATATATTATATAGTTGAATGCACGCAGATACACAAGGCCATGTGTATACATGCAGCACGCGGCAGATATCTATTTTTTTATACGAATGCATACCTATACCGGTTAGAATCTAACTATAGTATAGATGTTCACTGCAGGTATATGTATACATATAGACCATATATTTCACAGCATATTTTATACCTGATGAATATTATAGTTGTTATGGTTCGAGATATCCATGTATAATCTCCGTTCAGGTGCACAAATCCATGATAAAAGTGTGCAGAAACAATATTAATTTAGGAGCGGGGGTCCAACAAGATTTTTGGATGAATCGTTGACTCGTATCTGCGACCGATTCGAAGCCTATTGTAGTTCAGCAGCTATATTTCGTTGCGCGGCATTCATGCCCCCGGAATCAATCGCGATAGAATGAGTCGAGATTACCGCGTGGACGTTGCTTGCAGGTTCTGTGTATAGGTGTATGTAAGGTATACATCAAAAGGCGCTCGTTGGGGTCCAGTGGCGCTCGGAAGCGTTCAGGGATCATCGTAGGAATGCGTCGCCGTGGCCGTGGCCGCGGCCGCGGCGTTCAGCCCGGACGCACACAAGGCACGTAGTTCGTTTGTTCGTTCACTTGTTGCCTGCAGACATCGTCCTTTCACCGCGCTTCGCGCTATACGGGATAGTAAATAATATTTTGAATGAATTCAGCAGCAGCCTTCGAGAATTTAAGGGGGGAAAACCCAACAATTAATGTTGCAGAAATTTGGCAATCGGAATTGGAATACAAAACTTCCCCGAGGGCCTGGCTGTCTCGCTCCCACTCCAGGCGGCTGGTTTCAGTACGTTAAAGAGCTTTTGGTACGGTCAACTATCGGGGATGGTAGAGCCGATCGCTGGAGTACTTGGCGCGGCTGGCGTTGGTCTCGCAGCGCCGATCTTACCCTACGCTCTTTCGTTCGCTGCAGGTGCCATGATTTACGTCGTCGTCGACGACATAGTGCCAGAAGCTCATTCAAGGTAAGGTTTCAACAATTTGCACGACTAGACCGTATATGGTATATATAGGTCGTTATAGGGTGGTTGATTCTGATTTCAGTTTACCACGATTCGTACATGTCTAATCGCGCACGGACGTTCTCATATCTTGTTGATTTAAGTTCTTTCAATCGTACACACCCGTGGCAATGCTAAAAACTGCACCACTGTATGCTCATTCGATAACAGCTATATGGTCTCGATATTCAGCTGATGGTTATTTATGGTGAACGCGTCCATCCCAATCGTAGAGTAGGAATCTGATCAAGGAGGAGGTACACGTCATACCTCTACATGCCTACACTCGTATGAGTTTTTTGTCCACCTATGTGTGTACATACGTGACGTCTTTGTTCAGTTTATTCTACGTGTATGGGCTGGGGGTTAGGGCTTAGGCAGCCAGCCCCTTACTTACCGCTGTGTAATCACGCAGACGGGAATCCTGAATCCCGGTACATCTGCCCAGCTCGGGTCACGTCACATCATTACGCGGAAATACTTGGCTTGAATTCGTTTGTAATTGTTAGTCTGGGAACGGGAGTTGTGGCCATTCCGGGGACCCGAGTGATTCTGGGGGCCTTATATGTTTACGATAATGGCGCTTAAATAGGTCTGGATATTATAGGAAGGTGTTCCTTCGGCGCAGTTACTATATTGTAGGTGGTTGTATCGTATTTCGTGAAACTATTCCGTAGTCTTTCAGTATTCATAACGAACTTGGAACATTTGCTGGTGAAATCAGTTTTCTCGCGACATCGGGACCGTTACTTTTTTATCTTTGAATCATTAACGGCATCAACGCTGTATCGAGGTAATTGTAAATTTCAAAGTGCCTTGTGCTACGCCTTGTCGAAAAGGCGAACCAGTAAGGAGACGATAATGAAGAATCAATAGGAGGAAATTAAAGAAAAACAAGACGAATACGAGGAAGAAGAGGCTATAACCGTAGTTTTACATGAACTCCCTGGCCTCGTTGTTGGTACGTATGTACATCTAAAGGAAGAGAAGCGCTTCGGTATATAAGACGTATATATACATACACACACATACACATGTGTATACATACATATATATATATATATATATCTGTGTGTGTGTGTGTGTGAATACTTATACCTACTTGTGTATGCGTTAGACAAGAGCGCAGCCCTTACCGGGGGCTTGGCGAATTTCTTCCCAGGCCTTGTGCATTGTCATTATAATTGGCTTCTTTGTATTTCACGTGCGCCGTGTAACCGTCCACGCGCCCCGGCTCCTGGGAGTCCTGAGATACTCGCTCACCGGCGGCTCCCTCGGGAATAGTCCGTATTCGTTTTGAAAACACACAAAAGTGAAAACGAACGATTCTATTCTTCATAGAACCCCTGCACTTCGAGCGCGCCCATATCCAACCTTGAATCGCACACTCTATGCCTTGCTCGAGAATTTTCACATTACGTATATTATGGAGTATAGCTGTACCGTGGTAAAGTAGTTTAGCTCCACGTATGTATATCGGACGTATTTACCTGCTCAATAGGTATATCCGGGCCAGTAAGCAAGGGTGTTTTCAAGTAACGAGGCTATGCTGACAAATCTACTGCTCACGTCCGCGTCAGTTTACCTCCTCCGTGCAATATTTGTGAATTTGAATGTCAAGTCACCTGTCGTTCTTTGCATACAGATTACGCACACATTTTATACCATTGCACCACGATTGTGTATGAGTTTGAAATAATTTGCGATGATATGCGTACATATTATCATCATCAATATTATTATTACTATCATCATCATCATCATTATTATGATTATTATTATTATTATTATTATTATTATTATTATTATTATTATTATTATTATTTTTAGTATTATTATTACCATTACCATTATTATCATTATTACCATTACCATTATTATTATTATTACTATTATTATTATCATCATCATTTTTTTTCTTTTCACGCAGCGGCAACGGAAAGGTGGCCAGTTGGGGTGCAGTTGTTGGCTTTCTTGTAATGATGGCCCTTGACGTCGGCCTTGGCTAAACGAACGGAAGTATACCGAAATATGGAAGCAGGGAACCTCGCAACCCGCGTTACCCTTCTCCCCCACCCCCTTTCCCCTCCGTCGATGGATTACTTGCGGTAGCTCGATTTTATCTCCATGACGAACACTCTCATAAATTTATAAATCATGTATCATACATGCATACATACCTATGTACATATAGATATGTATAAATATTAGGGTGGTCGTTATTTCAAGGATTTACAATTTTTTTTTCATCATGGTCTCGAATCGGTTTTAAATGAATAAATAAAAATACCTTACAATTTTGAGCTCGACATTATAATTTTGACCTGGCCCCCTGCCCGGAAATCAAAGTTTCAGATGGGAAATACTTATATTCTATACTGTCAATTATTTGAAATTTTTTTGTAACCAAGTAAAGATCAATGTATAAATTTCGAAACTTGGTACAATTATTCCTAATAGTATAAGGTATAATCGCAGTAGTACATTATAGGTATATTAAAAATTATCGATGGAAATATATCGAGGTCAAATTTGGAAGGATCTTTTTTCTATTTATTTGGGACCAATTTAGGACCATATCGTGAGAAAACAAATTGAAAATACTCAAAACAAGGATCACTCTAATACATATATATGTAACATATATCGCGTGACTAATGCCATAAGGTCGTAAGTGCCAAAAAAAATTATTTTTTTGCGGATATGCCCAAAAGATCTGATATTGCATCAAAAAGATTTTGCCACAAAAAAAATCAAAATTTTTGTTTCGGCACTTACGACCTTATGGCATTAGACACGCGATATTATATACACGCACAATCACATATGGGGCACGCTCGTGTGAATTCAAAGATTTTATAATAGCGTGAATGGTGGAAATGTACCTGCGTCCAGAAAACTGGGGTATAATATATTCTGTTGAAATTTCCCACTCGCTTGAATAGTGTGGCTATATACGGTTATTATATCGTGGACCTTCGTATATTTAGAATTCTAATTCACATGCACCGTACGTGGCCAGAAGCTGCAGCGGCATAACTCCGTTCCGTTATAATCGATGGCACATACTTTG
Organism: Macrophya annulata; assembly: GCA_963924015.1. Taxonomy (NCBI): domain Eukaryota; kingdom Metazoa; phylum Arthropoda; class Insecta; order Hymenoptera; family Tenthredinidae; genus Macrophya; species Macrophya annulata. The sequence goes on from OZ001264.1 coordinate 13,609,910, forward strand.
CACGCAGTACCTAACCGCGTTCGGGAATGATGAGGGTAACTGGTGCTACCTGAAAGAGTAACAAACTGTTCGGACGTGTTTGGTCGGTGAACATACTCACACTCACACACACACACACACCCACACGTACGCAGACGAATCCTCCTCCATGTTGTGCCTATCGATGGTGCATGTCCGTGCGCGTGTGTACAGTGCAAGAGCGGGCGAGTGGGCTAGCGGGATAATAAAGATTGATTCTCTCTACAGTATAAAAAATTTCATAATATGTATATTCAGAGACATTTTACCAAATTAACGATTGGTTATATTTTATGTACTTATACATATATATGTAAGAAGATAGGGTACAATTATAGGTATGATATAATATTGTGTATATATACACACACATATATATATATATATATATATATATATATATATATATATATATATATATATATATATATATATATATATATATATATATATATATATAATATTTGTAGTTATGTACAGTATACCGCACATATACTAATGTATAGATTGTATGTAAAATATATTCTAGGCAGATACACACAATACGCTGTACCTTATCTGAAATTTCTACACGCGGTGACAATCCTCAAACTGAATCCTTTCGCTCCGATGAAATACCTTTGTACATATACCTACATATATATCCTTTAAGTGAACGGGTGCTCAGGTAGTACGAGTACATATATGTATACCACAATTGAAGCTCCGGAAGCTCCGTATACGTGTGCATATTTCTATATCAAAATTCCGGTTATGGTTATGCAACGTTACGCATATATGTAGGTATTATAAACACACATCAGTGCGGCGTTGCAAGCGAACGACGCGACGTACGCTCTCCTATACCGTATAGGTATGTAGCTACCATACGTATATAATATATGTATAGACTCTCGAGGAGAAGGTATGAATGGACGGACGCGGCTGTTGGCGAGGTATGAACGCGATGAACGAGGCACGAGCTTATAGGGGGAATAGGAACGGGAGAGGAAGAGAGAGAGAGAGAGAGAGAGAGAGAGAGAGAGAGAGAGAGAGAGAGAGAGAGAGAGAGAGAGAGAGAGAGAGAAGAGAGAGAGAGAGAGAGAGAGAGAGAGAGAGAGAGAGAGAGAGAGAGAGAGAGAGAGAGAGAGAGAGAGAGAGAGAGAGAGAGAGAGAGAGAGAGAGAGAGAGAGAGAGAGAGAGAGAGAGAGAGAGAGAGAGAGAGAGAGAGAGAGAGAGAGAGAGAGAGAGTGAGCGAGAGCGCAAAGGACCACGGGAAGGGGTATTCGGGAGTTGGAGAACGCGACAATCGCGTGCTCAGGCTCGTAAAATTCGTAACGAGGTTGGGCAGGGACTGGGGCTGGAGTGACTGGACTCAGTGTTAGTGCCGTTCCCACTGGTTCACCGGTTACCAGTTTGCCACTCGTCCTGCAAGTAGACGTAGGTAGATACCACCGCGGCATCCGGCGGCGGTGTGCCATGGCAGAACAGTCTCTACAGCTAGCTGTGCTGGTGGCTAAAGTAAAGTGGGGGTAGCATAGCGGGTTCGGGTCATGCCTGCGATGGCAGCTGCTGCAGTCTAGAGTCTATGCGATCGTACACAGCGCTGTTTGATCGCGTTCCCACACACTCTGTATCGCGCAACGTACGCGGGCGCACCAGTACCACCTCTGGTTGTAGATAACTTGTTTCGCGTCGCGCGTTCTGTAATTTCGTGTTTTGTGGAACGCTTTCAGTGTGCACATGATATTATACCTGTACAATTCGTTTCGATATTCACAGAGAGTTAATCTCTGAGATATACCCGTATAATATGTATACGTATGTCTGTACATGTATTCATAGAGATATATTCACGCGGTGTCATGCCGGTGCAGGCGTCTCATTGTTAATATATACATATATATACATATATATACAATATATATATATATATATACATATAGGTATATAGGCGTCCAATGAAGTTGCAATGCATTGCCTTGCGCGGCGTACGTTCGCCGCGTGTTTCCCGAGTCGTGTTCGAGTACCGTGAGTACATGACCTTGGCAATGTTGATGAGTGATTGATTATAAATAGTATAATAATTTATCGGGGCTGCGATTTGCGAGGAAACGTACACAAGACCGGCGACTATTGCCTCGTTATCGTCCTCGCCCATTTCTTACTCGGATCTTCTATATTGTGCTATTATAGGACGTAGTATTATTTTCAACGGTACAGTTCCAAGACTGCTGTATGTATGCACGGTACATATCTACAACGTGTACACCTAATAGTTACATATACCGTAGAGATTCAGTAATAGTGTACACTCGTGTGCGCATGTGCCAACTCAGTCTTGTTCCTTATACCTACGTGAGTCGAATTCGGTCGGGCAGGGTAGCCAGTTCGTGTTTTCGCAGAGGCCGGTCAGCGTTTCGACGGTCGCAGGCCTGATAACGGCGATAGACCCGCGAGAGGTTAGGGACAATTTCGTGAGCTCGATCGGAGTGAAGTTAATTGGACCGTTGTGAAGGGTCGAATTATTTGGCGGTAAAGTTTTGTTGTACGTAAGTTGATCTGTATTCGCTGCGCGGTATTCGGCAATTCGTTTACCTATACCATAATTATTTTCATTAAATCCTATCAATTAGTAAGTTATTTATAATTATAAAGATCTGCAGCTGTATTAGTCGATAAAGTCGAGCTCGGGTGTGCTGACTGGTGCGCAAACGAGCGTTTACTTTCACCGAATCCTCCCATTATACGTATGTACACAGGTATAGGTATACCTATATGTATATGTTGTAGATGTATGTCTATGTATGCGTTGTAAAGAAATGCGTTTGGTTGTTTCTAATTGTCGTTATATAGGTGATAGTTTAATTGAACGTCAATATATCCTGCAAGTCCGTGTTCACGCGCTTCGGAGTGATCATACCGCAGGTGTCGTTGATGTTGAAAATATCATACATTCTGCTGTTGATCTCTACCTTGTGTACAAGAAGAAGAAGAAGAAGAAGAAGAAGAAGAAGAAGAAGAAGAAGAAGAAGAAGAAGAAGAAGAAGAAGAAGAAGAAGAAGAAGAAGAGGAGGAAAAAAAAAAAGATTTTTTACTTATATACTAGAACTGAGTGTGTGCGATAGTGATACTTTTCTATATGCATCTAGGATATGCACGTGCAATGTGCAGAAATATACCTATACCGGTAGGTATGTATACATATGTATACGTATGTATATACAGTTCGGTGAATTGTAGTGTGAAAAGTAATTGTACTTCACTGCTACTGCTGCTGCTGCGTTGCTGCAGCTGGCTGACCGGCCGGCCGGCCGGCTCGTCAATGTTTCGAAAAACCACCGTTCTTGTGCGTCCATTCCCATCTCCATCAACGTATATCTATGCCTGTTATATAGTCAGGTCTTGGACTTGTTGGCGGCTGCACGATAGAAAGTAAGTACCAATAATCATTATTGAACTCTCCATTGATCTACTGGTTTATGCGTTCCTTATAGCTGCAATGTGTATACGTAATTGTATGTATAATGCGTGTACGTCTACATGGTATACGTGGTATAATATGTTGTACATACGTGCTAACTACGCTAGATTTTCTGGTGTGTGCGTGCGTTTTCGCGCGTGCGCAACACCGTGCATTATAGTGAGTTAAAGTTGACCGCGATTGCCGGTTGTTCACTGAGGGGTACAATCACTTCAATAAACTGCACCGAACGTTGATTCTGAATCTACCGTTTCATTCTTCGACCTCATCGCCAGGAAACTTTTTCTCACATTACCTATATGTACGAGGTCTATAACAATTAAGTTTCTAAACTCTCATACCATATGCAGCGTATTGAATCAGAATTCGTTCGGCCCAAATGTTGTATGTATATATTGAATTCTGGTCAGTAGGTGGTTGGGTGCAGCAGTCGAGAAATTTTTCTTCGATTCAGGTATAGTAAATGATATCGGGTGCAAGAAAATACTGACCTTATCAAATATCTATCACTGAGAGTTAGTCAATTCGGTCGGAGGGTCAGGTCGGACGACGCCTCAAAATTTCTCCAGTTATAGCTGGCTCAAAGAGCGGTGACCTCTGGTTGACCTATCAGCCCGGCGGAACCGCTTAACTTCCGGCAGTGCTCCGCCGTTGCCACCCCCCCCTCCCTACCTCCCGCCACCGGCAAGACCGCCACCACCAAGCAATGGTGTCATCCAGTATATAGGTACAGAGTGTCTGCTGCTCGAAACTTTCGGGTTAGTGCAATAATACCACGTTTTCGCATTCGGAATTTCATTCAGAATTTACCGCTACAATGATAAGTCGGTTCAAGTGCACCGCGATTATTCCTCTAACAATATTATTGGCACCAGTTTAAATCCTCCCGTATATAATATGTTCTTCCCTGTCGTTCTCTTCACGTGAATCATCGGTAGATATAGTCGGTATCGCGACTTATTTGGCTCCCAGTTCCCTGCACACATCGCGATTGATTGTTTTCATGTTTGTTGCAGTTATACATGGGTATATGTATGTGTATATCGACCTCGATCTCGACCTGTTGGCTAAACTGCAAGCTGAATTTAAAGTTGTAGCCTGTTTTCGGAGAAGCCAAATATTTGATTAGATATAAATCAACTTATACGAGAATAGTACATAGGGGAGCAATCCGTACATATATACCCATATATATGTATAATATTATTTGCTATTTCTATATTTTATCACTTACTCATATACCTATACTATAATTATATATACGTATATCTTACGTTGCCTGATTTGCACGCTCGCAAATTTTTCATCTCTGTATTTAATGAGACAGGTGCGTGTGTGGCGAAAAAATCATAGTACGTTAACGAACGAGAGTGGCCTTCTTGAATGAGGGGAAAAATGGACGTATTCAGATTTCGGCCAGTTGATATAACATTATATATACGTGTGGTGATACAGCCGCACTGCTGAAACTTCCAACGATAACGTTATACATATACAGAAGCCGATATGTAGCTGGAAACGTCTAGACACGGAAATGCGGAAATGTGAAAAGGCGGAAAAGACGCAATACTTGGCTCGCCTTGCACCTCCTTTTCCGGACGCATGCACATTATTGTACTGTACCAATTATACTTCTGTACCTATATTACAGAGGTATACAATCACTTTCACACATTAAAATTGTATACGCGTTCAATATACAAGATTCGATCTATAATATACGGATGTATATATGACAGATAAGCTACAGGTATAGGTATAGATAATTTATTATTTATTCACACAATTATTCACGCAATATGTATGGGATATATAATTATTGGACCGAGTATATTAGGGCCATGCATCGTACATATTGTGTCCGTGTACGATGCGTATAACATGTAGGATGAGATAAACACAATTCACGTATACTATATGGCCACATGATATGTATGTTATACCTACATGCGTACCACGTCTTACCGCGCGATATCCATACATATACATACAACGTATGCATGATGCATGTGTGCATATGTGATACGCTCATATGTGATACATGCAGCTCGTCAGCATTAGTCGTGTGTATATAGGTATATGTATGTACATACATACATACGACGTTGCGCTGCAGCCACGGGCGAGTCCGATAAAATTGTAGGGCAGCGACTGGCGGTGACTCTATTTCTAAATCCATTTCTATTTTCTATTTCCATGCGTCGCGGTGTCGGGGCGACCATTTTATTCGTCTGCGATATTTTGAGACTTCGGTGCAGGCGGCACGCGCGCGGAACCCGGTAAAGGCCGGCAGGTCCCTAGCTATTACATACGCGATATACCTTTCTTCTACCTACGTTCTCGTAGGCGCATATGTAGATTATAGTATAGGTACTATAACTATAATAGATAGATACATATACGCAGGTCTGTGCCTATATATATATATATACGCATAGGGCAAGTATGTAGGTGCAGTATTGCTAATGTTGCTGCTGCAGTCACAGTTCCTTGCTGGTTAGTCGTTCTTAAATTACCGGCCACGTTACGCGACCCGACTGCAGTTTATCGTTATGCAGCTGGCTCAGGGCCTCCTAAACGGCGCATTGCTCGCTACACCGAATAGCCCCCCCCCCCCCCCCCCCCCCCCCCCCCCCCCCCCCTCCCTCCAATTAGTGCTGTGCAAATTTAGATTTCACAATCTGCAGAGAAAAAAAAAAAAATTTACTCGTTTGTGAAAAAAATTTTCGATTATTCGAAAGACATATGGAAACGAGATAATTGTACGAGAAAAATAACAGTCCGGATAAATAATTTCGGTAGAAGGTAAGACAATTATTCTATGCCCTCTACATAACGGTGTCCGATATTTTATACTTATACACTACTTTATATATGTATATTCGTTATGGTTATGTACGCGACGAAACAGACGGCTAATATATTGTATAGTACGTATACACGTATAATTATAGGAATGCGCTCGCAGCGATATAGAAAAAGAATATAGTTCAGGCTGCAGGAAAACTATTTCTACAAACAGTTATATATTTTTTCACTCCTTCTTTAGAGTCAGGTCATGAACAATATCTGCAGACACCAGGTGGTGGCGACGCATGACGCTAGCCTCAGGTGCCGAAGAGGGTACGTACAGACCTGCACATTAATGGTTTGAACATGAACATAGCTGCGCTCAGAGTTTCGATTCGACTCTCGATCCAACTCGCACCACGGAGCAGTCGAAAAGCAGACGCTTTTCTCGTGAAACAACGGTATAACTATTGTTGAGCGAAAAAAAGTGTCTGCTTGTCGACTGCTCCGTGGTGCGAGTTGGATCGAGAGTCGAATCGAAACTCCAGGCGCAGCTATGTTCATGTTCAAACCATTAATGTGCAGGTCTGTACGATACTATACGCGGTTGATTACCTATAGAGGTACCTATAGATATATCCATACTCCCTACATACGAGCAGAGACATCCGGGTTAATCCGTGAATCCCCGGCTACGTGATGTATACCTAAGTCTCGCATGCACTTGACTTCCTCGATATGTTTCCGCCTCGCGACCGTTCGCAATGCGATTTTCCTGCACTGCAGCGGCGAAAGGTCGTTGTATTGTATACTTCTATATGTATACCTATAAGGTAGATAATTATATAATTATATATGTATGTACGTCTGTCTACAGTGGCCTTTGTCCCGCTCAAATTTGTATCTTTATCTTTTTTCAATATTTACCCCGTCACGATGAATTTGCGGCGATCATTCAAACCTCTGGACTTATTTTAACGTGTGCGAATTCAAACGGAAGGGATTACTTATGGCGTTCTTGATCCCGCATATGCGAACCTGTCCAGCGATTCTTAAAATCCTGGAAACCTTCTGAAATAACCCTGTGAAATAGAATAAAAATATATGACATATGAAAAAATATCTTGATGAAATTTTGAAATCTGAGTGCTGTAGGGGGTGGAAAATTTGTTTGACCGCCAAAAACGATAAAAAATCGAGACGTCGAAGCGGTGCCTCGCTTGGGGTTTGAACTTATTTGAAAATTTTGAAAAACTGAAAACACGATTTTTTAGAGCATATTTATTTGAATACGTCCAAATGAATTTTTTTTATTCTATATTGCCTACAATTTTGTCATCCTAACAGTATATTTTCGAACTGAACCAAACATACTGTTGGAATGTCAAAATTTTGAGACAATATAAAAAAAATATTTAATTGGACGTATTCAACTAAATATTTGTCAATTCAACACATTTTTTTCTCAGTGCAAAAAATGAGATGTACTTTTTTTTCAGAATTAATTTATCTATATAAGCTTGGAGGTTTAGATTTTTTAAAATCTTTTTTCCATCAATTTTTATAACAAATACAACGGTTTTAAATATAAAAAAAACAACTAGTCAAGTTTGAGGTGTATATATAAGAGTGATGTATGTTATATTCTAAAGCCCAGTAGGGTAAGAATGGCTAACAAAAAAAAAATTAAATTTTGATAATCTTTCCTTTTCGCAGATTCCCTGTAATTTAATTTTTAATATTTAAAACCACTGTAAAAATTGATTGAAAAAAGATAAAAAAAAAATCTAAACCTCCAAGCTCATAGATAAATTAGTTCTGAATAAAAAGAACATTTCATTTTATGAATTTGATTAATTTTTGTATTTTTTATGGATTTTTAAATGCTGAGTGATTTGTCGTCGCGCCAAGTCGAAATAAAAATTCGTCCCCTAAACTTTGGACCCTTCCAATGCTCTAGGTATAAAAGATAGATATAGGGTCACGGGCGGACTTTTTTGTTGAGAATTTCATCCTCTAAAAATTCGTGTTTTCAAATTTTCGAAATTTATTTTCGAAGATTTTCGAAGATTTTCGAAGATTTTGATTTTTGCCCCCCCCCCCCCCCCCCACTCCCCTTTCTGGCCACGTCAAAAATTCCACACCCTCCGCGACGATAAGTTACCGGCGTTGCTCATAGCCCTGACTTCCGACTTATATATACCTGTACAGTATACATACATGCATATTAATCATAACACTTTTCGGTTTTAGTTATGAAAGTTTCACGGCTATTTTCAGTAGCTAGGTATATTGTTTCCTATAAGTTTTTTTTCTTATATTTTCAACGCCTCGGTTTTATCATCGTATATATTATTGGTATGTACCTACATGTATTATACCTACATTGAAATCTGCCCGACGATTCAACGCGATATACATAAGACTTGGATAAATAAGCTCCACGGGTTTAGAAAAACGGGAATCATTGGCGATCTTATTTTCTTGTCCACCCCGATGATATGAATACTACTTTATAATTCAATTCCAGTGGCGGTCGGTTGTGGGAAGCGTAATTTCTTGATTTTCATTACATTTGACGAGCCATAGATTCGACCATCCCGAAGGCCATCGACGAGTTGCGCCTTAATTATTTCGGGACGTGCGGTTATGAATTTTAGTCGTGCTGTCAACAGTGTTTCTTAAAATCTCCTATACCTACCTTATAGCCCACAATAACACAAGATTAATATAAATTATTGAATTCTTATGGCTGCCGAATTTGATACGAAAAATTGGATATATATTTGGATATATTCATTCGGCATTTGCCATATATATAAGATAACATTCGCATTTATTATCGGAAGTAGGTTACAACATTTATGTATGTACCTATATAGTATAACCGCGGACTGTGCGAATCCGCAGATTTGCCGCCATTTTGTAAGCGCTCGTGTTATTGGCCTGGCGTCCGCAAGAGAGCGTCTCTCTATCGCGGATATACCTATACCAACCAGCAACGTCCACACACCTGTGTTATCTGTCTATGTGTGCAGTATTTGTCTATGCGCCGCTGTACCTACTGCACCGCTACGTATATGTATAATGTACGTATGTATCTATGTACATAAAGATACATACTTGTATACATAATTTCCTTGCGTATACATGTATATATATATATACACCATATATCTCTGTGTATCCTCTGCAGGGTAATACATTCTGCGACAGATCACCGAACCTTATACATCATATACACACACACACACACACACACCCATACATACACATATATACATACATACACGTGTGCGTGTAGGGTATAGCTACGTTTAATAAATTCTACCTATACGACAACCGCATATTGTTATCCGGGATATAACTAATCAAAATCGTCGCGACAGCTGCGATGTATCCGCAATATAGGGGTGTACTATAATAATCCAGTAGTTGCAGGGCTAGCGAACCCCTTTATACCTTGCCCTAGCCCGCAATATAATATTAACACGAAACTTGCCAAATATTGAAAAATATTTTTGGCTCCTTGCGTTCCTGCGATTTGTCGCTATCTCTCCCTCTCTTCCCCGTCTCCCGCACGTTCCCCAGTTGCGTTCCCCTTCCCGGTATCCCCGCTGCTCTGTTGGCCGTGATCCGCGAGGGGGGCGGTAGCGGTCCTCTGGCAGTCCGACCACTCCGTCCCCAGTCCTCGTTCGCCCGCCGACGGGCTCGGGATTATTGTCGTTTGGCATAGTCGTATAAAATTGTGGTCGAGTTGAAATTTTCAAGAAATTGTGCTCCCCCCCCCCCCCCCCCCCCCCCCCCTCCTCTTGCCTGCAGTTGTGTTTGTTCCTAGATCTCCCACTCCCGGACTGATCAACCGCGCTCCCCGCTGCCAGTCTTTCTCTTTCCGCACTACACGACGTACTCTGTTGCATAATATATTTATACATAGGTATACGCGCGCGCGCGCGCACACACACACACACACACACACACACACACACACACACACACACACAGTGCAGCATACACCAGCTAGTGCAGCAGACTATCTATATTTAAGAGCTATTTGGGTGTAACGTCACGTGTGCCCTTAATCACGGAGCTAACTAGCGGAGCACTACTCACGTCGTCACCCCTGACTCGACTTGTAGCCGAACGGTGGACCTACACCGTGGACACGACGTTGGATTATGTCGCTGAGCATGACCATGAGGTATATACCTATACATATACAGCGACCCATATATGTATAAATACCCGAATAAATATATAATATAAAATACGTCGGGGGACCATCTGCAATTGTTACAGGCAATTCATCGTTTATATACGTATTAATATAATATTATACGTATGTATGCATGATCGTTAAATAGGCAATCGAAATCATCTGATATAGTTATTGCAATTCCTATTTTGTCCCGTTATATGTACATATATATACGTATACTTACTATACGAGGGCATTCCACACCGATTCGACCTGGGCAAATCCCTCGGCCCCTTGGATTCGGTCCGTAATTTTTTAAATGATTCATCTATCTTTCGAAGGCACACTGAATTTTTTTCAGATTCCTTTGAAGAAATTTGGGGTCGTCAGACCCTGGTCGAATCGGAGTAGAATGCTCCATATACATATGTATAGGTATGTGTAGAGTATAGTAGCGGTATGTGATACTTTGTAACGCGGTGGTAATACAGGCATGTATGTCCCATACATGTATACGCGTATGTGGATATAGGTACAGGTACAGGTACAGGAATATAGGCTTGCTCGCCGCGTTGCACCGTCTATTTTCGCTACAGCTGGACAGTTGCAGTCCCTGATTCCAAACGTCCCTCTCAATTCTTATATGTATAGCCGTTCTATCTCTGTCTCTGAACCTCTGGGCGTCCGTTGCCCCCTATACCTCCCCCGCAGATGTATATATCTTTAAAAATATTTCATCACAAACAATTTATCAGCTACGGTCAAACGAAGAGAGGAGGAGAGAATTTTACTTATTGCTGAAATTGTAATTGTAAAAACCTGTATTGGATTAGGTACCATACGATTTAACCGCGCATAGATATATGCAGATTATAATTGCAGTAGTAAGACGCACGTCGAGTCATTTGAACAATAGTGAATATAAATAAATTTCAACAAATTAAACCTAACGAGATCAAATTGAAAATTAAATACTTTGACAGCTGGTATACACCTATATACCTATACCTATACACCTATATATATATATATATATATATATATATATATATATATATATATATATATATATATATATATATATATATATATATATATATATATATATATATATATATATATATATATATATATATATATATATATATATATATATATATATATATATATATATATATATATATATATATATATATATATATATATATATATATATATATATATATATATATATATATATATATATATATATATATATATATATATATATATATATATATATATATATATATATATATATATATATATATATATATATATATATATATATATATATATATATATATATATATATATATATATATATATATATATATATATATATATATATATATATATATATATACATATATATATATATATATACATACATACATACATACATACATACATACATACATACATACATACATACATACATACATACATACATACATACATACATATATATATATATATATATATATATATATATATATATATATATATATATATATATATATATATATGGCATTCGCAGAACTTCAGTCACAGACCGATTATATCTCTCATAATTTAAAAACTTTCAACGGACAATGTATTTTACCTGTTTTCTACACCCGTCTTACCGGACTAAATTCTTGAAATGTTTGACACGGGCAGTGATCCCTTCATACCTAGCTATTGTAAAAATTCAAAAATAGTATCCCGCCCGAGGCTGTATTGGAATTCAATGGATTTGGAGAACGGTGCTCATCACAGTTAAAACCTTACGACCACAAATTTTGTATTTTCGACTATATTCTGAGCCGGGAATTCGCTTCATCATTGCGATTGTGAAGCACGCATCCGAAACGTACTATACATAATACATATATGGGGCCGAATGTTAAAAGAAAGCTAATTACCTGCCTCTCCAACAATCAAATTCATTACACCTATACCTTGTACGCCGGTAAAACTTTTTTATAAAGCTAGCGAACATGATTCACTCATACACATACCTGCCCATAAAGGCTGTAAGGTGTTTCATATGTATATGTATCTATAAGTTTCGCTCTATACACGGAGCAAGCTATTTCACCCATCCAGTATAATGTCGCACGCGACTATAACAATAAGCAATACGTACCGCGATTCGCCTCAACGCGTTCTTCGATTGACAATCCTCTTCGTGAGTATAGCGGGGATACAGAGAGAAAAGGATACACGTGGGTGAATTTTTATTTTTAACCTCGTTGGCTTCTGTCATTGTCTCGACCCTCCTCTCATTTCGCAGATTCGAGAACTTTGAGACACCGCGGACTGTATACGCAGTTATACTGTATACCAACCCACCCATCCGCCTATTGCTACCCACTAGAGTGGTCCTTAAAAGGGTGATTTTTTAAAAATTTCCAAGGTCCACCTATCAATGACTTCTCAATACTTCGAGAAAAAAAAAAAAGAAAAAAAATCTGGGGCGCGTGTTCCCGTTGAAATTAAGAGCTAAAATTTTAGGGGATTTTGTTTTCTGTATTTTTTTTGAACCTTATACCTATACTTACCTACCTACCTATCCGTGTACTATATACGCGCATATCCGTACACCGCTAGGTACAGACGTACGTTTCTAGACACGGAGTGCTCGAGTCACGCGACAGCTATGCGAAGCACCAAGATTAAATTGTACATACATATACCTACAGTAAGCGGGGATTAGGACACGGGCCGTGGTTATACGTGGCGTGCGTATTATTAGGTATCGATATGGGTAGGTAGGATATATAGGTACACCTACCCACCGCTCTCACACACGGGGTGGGAGAGGATGTATAGCACGTATATAGTACCGTGCGCGTGAGAGAGATCTCTGGAGGGATGCTGTGCCGCAGTGCGCCATGTGTACCCACACCTTAAGTCGCAGATATTATACTTGACTGCGTTACATTATGCACCTTGCTCCGGCGATGAATAGGAACTTTGATATTCAAGTACATAATATACGCACGCGTGACAAAGTGATTCCCCACACATATAGGTACATACGTACCTATATAGTTACGATAATCGTTCCCATCTTCGTTAATGGTGCACCTATACCAGGGGTGGCCAACTTAATTAGACCCAAGATTTACTGATTACCGATGAAACCCTGTGCGATCTACCAATTACATAGTTGTTGAAATTTTAAATGAAACAGTATAGTTCAGTATGCAATTATGTAGTATTTCTTATTTTATTGAAAGAAAAAAACATAAACTTATATGATTTTTGCCTAGCCGCGATCGACCGGTTGGCCACCCCTGACCTATACCATATTAACATATAGGTATATGTATATATGATGTATATACACGCTGCATGAGAACAACGAACAATAACAATAAGGAATAATTGAGCAACAGCAGCAATAATTTCAGAGAGTTATAAATATATGTATACCCATCACCCATATTATATGATCCCCGTGTACCGCGATGTAGGTATATACCAGACTGGATACGTGTCTATATTATTTTATTTTCCAGCTATGCAAAACAATTATCCAGGAATGCGGTCAGCAGTTTCTCGGGACGATGACGTCATTTTTTACCGTGTTATACCTCTTGGCAGTGTGGCGTCATTCAACTTGCGGTGTGTTGCCATGTATATCTATATGTATTATAGGCATATATACCAATATATACACGCGTGTTACAGCGGCATTTCTTCCGTGGTCGCTGATTCAGTTTATAACGTCCGCTATCGGTCGATTGATGGGTGAACCTGGCTATTTTTTTTTTTTTTTTTTATTTTTCAACACATGTATGTATGTATGTATACGTACATACATCAAATGTCGGCATATCCTCTGAAATTCCATTCCGATATTTAAATACAATTATTATAGCGGTCGCAGAACGCGCCTTATTAAATATATAGCGACTTTACTCCATAACTGATAAATTCATGGAATTTTCGGAACGTTCGATTATACGTCATGGACTAGGTGCTCGAGATTGAATCAGCAGCCATAGTTTTGGGACGTTTTTTTTTCAGTTCGAAATTCATCAAAATTTAGGATGATATCTTCCATATCAATTATCCCTTATCCGACCCCGAGAATAAAAAAAATTGAAAAATCAAAAAAAATTTTAAAAATATTGTGAATTTTGTAAGTCTGGATTGCGCTGATCAAATTTACGGACAAGGGAAATCCAGGATAAGATTTCTACCATTCAAACGTAGGTATCATATATGAGCGGCGTTCAGGTGAATGTCAAAATATTGGATTGGAATAGCATGTGATGTATACATATTATATCCACTAGTATATAATAGTATATTATACCTATATTATGTGTATACGGTCAAGCACCGCTGTTGGTGGACGGGAACGGAGCCGCGTCGTCTGCAGGGTAAAACAGCCAGCTGTCTGTGCATGCGCCCGCCTTTCGCCGCAACGAAATAATCATTATATATTATTTTGCGGTGGCATGCACATGCTCACGAAGGTCGGTCCGCAAGGTCCTGCATGGATCCACCACCTGCATCAGCCCAAATCTAAATACATACCCATGCATCGATTACTTAACATCGTGATTATCTATATACAAGTCTGCAATGTCACGAATATATATATATATATACCCATACCTATATTTAACGGTCGCCGGAGTTCTCCCCTGTTATATATATATATATATATATATATATATATATATATATATATATATATATATATATATATATATATATATATATATATATATATATATATATATATATATATATATATATATATATATATATATATATATATATATATATATATATATATATATATATATATATATATATATATCATTCACATTTCGTATGTCATACCAGATTTTTGAAATTTTCTTTAAAATTTGCGGGAAGCATTTGACCATTTGCAATTTTGTTTAATTTTTTTAATCTGAAAAAATTATAGACGCAGGGTATAAGAATTACGTAATCGTATAATAACACGACTCAGTGCATTAGTCGTGGAATCCCCGGTATTCGGCGCAGTTGCAGTAAGCAAGCTCTATGATAGTGTGCGTATTGTATGTACATAGGTATATGATTCTGTTAAAGATCACGGATTTGCAATTCTGCAAGGAATGAATCGCGCGATATATGCCTATATGTTATACATACATACATACGTGTGTGTGTGTGTGTGTGTGTGTATGTATGTATATGTGTGTATATATATATATATATATATATATATATATATATATATATATATATATATATATATATATATATATATATATATATATATATATATATATATATATATATATATATATATATATATATATATATATATATATATACACACATATACATACATACACACACACACACACACACACACGTATGTATGTATGTATAACATATAGGCATATATCGCGCGATATATATATATATATATCGGTCTATTCGTCGTTCGTCGTCGCTGGCTCGTAGCAAGGCGGTGCTTCAACAAAATTATTAGCGAGGTTCGGCTGGCACGTGGGTTCGTTCAACCTCTGCTGTCTCTCCGCGCGCACACTACCGGGTGCCGTGGTACACGAGGCGCGCACACAGCCGCGGGTAGAGAAACATTTGACGGCGACGGCGTAGTTGGTGCCCGTACGCGCGATACTACATATAATATACATATACACAGTGTTCTAGAATTACAAAAGTTTTATTTATACGACCACGGATATTGTGCGAAAAGGTAAGAGGAATCTATAAGATACAATTCGAGAAGAGAAATACTCGAGGGTATACATATACTGACTATAAATACCTCCACGGAATCTTAAAACAGGGGCGATTTCGAATCACGATTTTGCCAACCGCAACCCGACTACAGTTCTACGCTTATATGTATGTACATACCTATGTATATGTACCTGCCACGCTTACGTGGATTAACGAATCTACCCCTTTTGCATTAAGACTGTACATCTGCATGTAAGTATAATGGAAAAACATATACGCGTCTATGAGAAGTAAAATTGTCGACCTTGTGCGCGCTTTCGCGAAATTTCAATCTTGTGACTTAAGAGTTCGTGCAGTATAACTCGCGATTGACACTGGCAATGCGTTGTGGAAATGGAGTTTTCGCCCCTCGAGACCGTATAATTATTTATTTTTTGTCTCATTGGGAATCCGCTCCTCACTTATGTGTCGAATATTGAGGGATCGCCAGAGGAACAGGTTATAGTCAGATAATCAAGGTATATATGGGGGATTGCTGCGTTTTCACCAAGCCTCGTACCATTACCATTTGCAATTTCGTCGTAACTCTAGTACCTTGTAGTACTATCAGATAAACTTACCCAGAATTTTTTTATTTTTTTTTTATTTCTTACCATTTCAAAGTTATGCATCATTGAACGAAAATTGTTGGGGCCACTTTTAAAATTCTGACAAAATTACAGCAAATGCTCTGTTAAAATACGAGAATTTTGAGACCCTAACGAAAGTGGTACCTTCTTTATTTCAAAAGTTATGAATTATTTAAGATATTAAGTAATTCGTAGATATGAAATCATTCCTGTCTGCATTTGGTGGAAGTTCACGGTTCGATCTCTTTATTTGATAGATCACTTTTGGAATTCTACTAAACTACAAAAAATACTCCAGTATTATGGCATATAACAATAAGACGCGTAATCAGTAGGTACATACATGGTGGCAAATAGTTTATAACTTTTGAACTAACAAAGATATAGGTACCACTCTCACTAGGGTCTCAAAATATTTGTATTATTACAGAGTATTTTTCGTATTTTTTTTTTTTGTTTCAGAATTTTAGAAGTGGTCTATCAAACAAAAAGATCGAACCGTGAACATTCCTCAAATGCAGACACGAATGATTTCATATCTACGAATTATTTAATATCCTAAATAATTCATAACTTTTGAATTAAAAAAGATACCACTTTCGTTAGGAACTCAAAATTCTCGTATTTTAACAGAGCATTTTTTGTAATTTTTTCATAATTTTAAATGTGGCCCCAAAAATTTTTGTTCAATGATGCATAACTTTGAAATTGTAAGAAATAAAAAGAATCAAAAAATTTTGGGTAAGTTTATCTGTTAGTACTACTACAAGGTACTTGAGTTACGACGAAATTGGAAATGGTGATGGTTCGAGGCTTGGTCAAAACACATGGAATTCCCCATATATAAATCTACTTATATTATACATTCGCTGACGATTCGACACCCCGTTTACACATATTACACATCTCCATTATGCCTGGAGATTCTCGAGTGTGTGTGTACGCGTGTACATACATCGACACCCACGTGAATACATATACATACACGTCTGCTTCTATATACGTACGATCATGTTTTTACGCGTATCTTTATACCGCGCTGAGTTATATTGTGTACTGTGCGTTTATCGCGCGCGGCGTGGTGTCTCGCGAATATTCGGAGGCCACTGTGGCACTGTCCTGCACGTGGCCTCGTACACTGCGGTTCCAGCTCTAGTTGGATTGGTGCGAATCCTCTATAATACTTTGTACGTGAAGTTGTACGCACTGAATATATAGGTAGGTATAGGTACCACGGTTGTAGCAGGGCAGTTGGGGTAGCGCCTAAAACTCACCTCTAATTCAAGAGATAATATAGGTATCATATAAATATAATATGATACACACACACACACACACACACACAGGTATACATATGTTTGGCTAGTGTAATTTAGCTGTACGGAGGTTGACCTTCGTCTCTGTTTTGCGCGGTTACGTCGACAAGCTGTCTATCTATATCTATCTCTATTTATCTATCTATCTATCTATCTATCTATCTATCTATCTATCTATCTATCTATCTATCTATCTATCTATCTATCTATCTATCTATCTATCTATCTATATGATCTATTGCAGCCATTCCCCTTTCCCAATTCTTTTGAGGCAATGGCTCCGTCCATGTCCCTATCTTTTCGCGTCAGTGCCCTCGAATCCTCGAATGGAAGTCTTGAATTGAATACGAGGTGTACGTGCATACGTTACACGTCTGGAAACAGATACCGAAACTGAAATCCAAAATTTACGAGGTAGGTCGAGCTGTGGCATTGATAGTAGGGATTATTAGATCAAATATACTGTATGTACATTATAAATATGTTTACTTTTCTGGAAACGAACGGAACAAAGAAAAAAAAAACGTTCGATTACAACATTCCGGAGATGCACATCGGTTATCGTGATACGGACAATGATTCATTGGTGTAAATACGTAGAGACCCCCCGGTAAGCCTGTAGTAGGCGTTCGCGACTAAAAGAATGAAGGAGGCTCGCGGGAAGGCTTTTGTCGCGCTGTGCCTCGGTGCCTCGATGCCTCGGATCGTATGGGACACATCTTCGAGAACGATATAGTTTTCTGCCTGGCCAGCAGCGTGGGAACTCTAGATTCTCCGGTATTCGGCGCGGCGCCGCGGTGCTCAACTTTATTTTCCTAAAAATAAACTCTGCACGTCGTCGTTTATGAGGGTATTTCGTTTTTATTATACGATGCATCATAGTGCCGCAATGATATAGGTATCTATGAAAATCTCTATCGCCTCGGTTTCATCAACTCTACGAGTAAAACCCTCCTCCACCTTGGGGTATTATATGTACCCACGATCAACGATGCTCCGGGAGCTAGTCGCAACCTATACAAGGAGGCGGGTATTACCTATACTTATAAGTATACCTATATGCAGCATACTTATATGTATATTATTGGTATAGCTACACTATACCTACATACGTACCCCCATACCTCTAGATATACTGTACGTATATGTGAACATATAGGTATGTATGTAAGTATGTATGTACGTATACGCTTAGTGGGCTGACAAATTTCTCCGCGCGTCACTAAGTCCTCCCTCTCGTTGTCCCTCTCCCTCTCCCTCTCCCTCTCCCTCTCCCTCTCCCTCTCCCTCTCCCTCTCCCTCTCCCTCTCCCTCTCCCTCTCCCTCTCCCTCTCCCTCTCCCTCTCCCTCTCCCTCTCCCTCTCCCTCTCCCTCTCCCTCTCCCTCTCCCTCTCCCTCTCCCTCTCCCTCTCCCTCTCCCTCTCCCTCTCCCTCTCCCTCTCCCTCTCCCTCTCCCTCTCCCTCTCCCTCTCCCTCTCCCTCTCCCTCTCCCTCTCCCTCTCCCTCTCCCTCTCCCTCTCCCTCTCCCTCTCCCTCTCCCTCTCCCTCTCCCTCTCCCTCTCCCTCTCCCTCTCCCTCTCCCTCTCCCTCTCCCTCTCCCTCTCCCTCTCCCTCTCCCTCTCCCTCTCCCTCTCCCTCTCCCTCTCCCTCTCCCTCTCCCTCTCCCTCTCCCTCTCCCTCTCCCTCTCCCTCTCCCTCTCCCTCTCCCTCTCCATTCACAAGCCCGCGATGAATGAGTCGTACGGGAACCCCGCGTGTGACCGACGACTGTCCCGCAACTGTATGTATGTGTATAGTATACGTGTTACGGACCAAAACGGACATCTCGTTTCTCCGTGTAATACGAACATGTACCCCATGTATCCACCTATGACCTAGTACGTCTGTACCGTATACGTACCTAGATATTCCTATTATATCGTGTATAACATCCGAGTTAACGCGAGGACGCATATATACCCAATTAACAATAGCGCCGCCCGATGGGACACAGAGATAAGTACCGGCCGGATGAGCCAGAGACGTCGGGGTTGAAAGCCTCTGTATACCTACGTAATACATATTTCGTGCAATGTGTACGCCTATTGCCTTCCTATATGTATACATACACATACGCAAAATTTTCAAAATTCGTGATAATACGAAACTTATACCTTCTTTTATATTTCCATAATTTGTATTCTTGATTCAAATCATTATATACTCAAATCATATTCAACTATATCCAATTCAAATCATCCGTTGTGCATACACATATGTATGTATACGTATGTATGTAGGTACATACCTTATCCCTATAATGACGTGTTGATTGTGCACAGCTTTGTCATATGCGACATATATATATATATATATATATATATATATATATATATATATATATATATATATATATATATATATGTATGTAGTAGGTATATATAAAATCAAAGTAAAGCGAGTGATACATAATCTTGAAATTTGGTATCAAGTTCGAATCTCAATTTATCCCGCATGCAATGATCGTCATAACAGCTATATAGGGTACATGTAAATACGTGGCCAGTCGTTTACTCGACGTCGACGGCGTCTGTATACCTATACATATATGTTTCTCTATAACGCCCGGCGCGCCGCTAGATAAATAGTCTTACGTCACGACGCCACAGCTGTGGCGCCATGTCCAAACGTCGTGCCGTACAGCGTTGTTAGCTGGTGACACGGTGTAACATTGAAGTTTTCCAATTTCACGAATTGTGGATGCCCGAGGCGTAGCCTGGTGGAGAGGAGAGAAAAGGTCGCGAGGAAGAACAATGAATATTCAAGTTTAGCAGAGAAATCATCGGTTTGAAAATTATTGAAAAATTTTGAGAAATAATGATTCCACGGAATCTCTGAGAAACCCGCGGAGGTAGAATCTGCAGCCCATTGTTATACGGTTCCCCTATAACCCGATGCCGCGTGTACCTATGTCTAGGAGTCGTCTGCGGGTCGTTGCCCGGCCACGAATAGCCGCACCTCGCTCCTCAATATACGCGGGGAAATATTATGTCACATGCTTGGAAGTAGGGGGGAGGGGGGGGGGGGGGGGGGGGGGCTATGCTGCTTCACAGTAGTCACCTCTTCTTTTCTCTTATACGATCAGATTTTCTGTATCTTCGCCTATATTCCACGATCTATATACCTGAGTCGCACGGTAACGGGCCTATACAGGATACATTTAGTTTACAATTATTATAGCTTAAACACTTCGTGTCAACGCATGCGGGACGTTCAAAATATAAACGTATTGTGAGTATAGAAACTAGCCATTATAGGTCACAACTACATCTATGCCCTATGTAGTATATTAGTATAAAATGGTACATACCCACACCATCGCTTGTATACGTACCTATACCTGTTGCAGCCGGCAAATTATTTTCTGCGACTTAAGCGTAGGCAAAAGTCCGTAGGTATAAGGGCATGGTGCAGGTAGGTAGGTAGGTAGGTATATATACGTATGGTTAGTTCGCGTACGTGAATGTAATCCTCAACTCCTCGAGCACTGCAGTACGGCGAGGGATATATACAACATACAGGTTTGGCGGGAGATCACCTCATCGACCCTCGTTGAATCCCCCCTCCCGCGCGATCTTGTTGCAAACGGCAGATGTCATATTTCGCCCGAAATTCGTGCCCGCGATGTAGATGGTCGGTCGCAAACACCTTGGATATTGTATTTGAGAGCCACTGTTATGTGGCGTGCGACTTTTTGAGTTCCTCTGGTCCCACGCTGCAGGCTGTGTACCGTATACCGACGTGTACCACCTCGTTGCGCCGCCCTCGCTCACGCTGGAATTGCGACGTACTATATATATTGCGACGTATATAATATACATAATATATTAGGGTGGTCCTTATTTTAGGTATTTTCGAAATTTGATCTGGCCGCCCCCGTGAATCCTTCCAAATATATCATAAAAATTGCCTCTCAAGTTTTAACATTTAATATTGATATTAACACGTGCCCCAAAGCGACCAAAGTTTCAAATGCAAAAATACATGTACCTTTATGCATCGATTGTATGAAAATTGTTATCTCACGTGATAGTTCATCAAAAATTCTGAAACTTGGCTTAGTTGTTGCTAACAACCAGAGGTACAAAAAGGTATTTTCGTTACATTTTTTTTTCGGAAATAAATTTTCGAATTATGACCTTTACATTATTTTCTTGCCCTCTATTTCACGACAAGTCGGAAATTTTCTTTTTGAAAAAAAAAAAAAAAAAAAAATATAACGAAAATACCTTTCTGTACCTCTTGTTATACCTCTGGCAACAACAAAGCCAAGTTTCAGAATTTTTGATAAGCCATCACGTGAGATAACAATTTTTATACAATCGATGCACAAAAATACATGTATTTTTGCATTTGAAACTTTGGTCGCTTTGGGGCACATGTTAATATTAATACTAAATACTCAAACTTCACAGACATTTTTTATTATATATTTGGAAAGATTCTGGGGGGCGGCCGGATTAAATTTCGGAAAACCCAAAATAAGGATCGCCCCAATATATATATATATATATATATATATATATATATATATATATATATATATATATATATATATATATATATATATATATATATATATATATATATATGTATGTATGTATGTATGTATGTATGTATGTAGGTATAAAGCTACGCCGCGTGCCGTATCGCAATCATCAAGGACATTTGAACAGAATCTCTGAACCTGCACGAGTCATATGCGTTTACAATGTTACTATACCAAATTGAAAGTGGGTCAGACCCGTGCACATCTGTAGGCAGCGTCAGTTATGTCGTGTATACCAGGGTACCCTGGGATAGGGGTCAAAGTGATCCGGATTGTACACGAGTTTTGGTCCTATTATAGGTAATATGTGTATGTATATGTACAATAATGTCATCAAGTATATGGGTGCATCACACTTTACCTTATACTCGCACTACGAGATATTCGTCACGCATAATATACAGGCATGCACACGTATACATATATACATTATATTATATGTATAGAGTTATAGTATATATATAGGTATACGTTGTGCGATTTTTTTGGGCACCAGGCACCGGCCACGAGATCTCCAAAGGTAGGTATTCATATTTGTGGAACGCATAAGTACACTATAATATATTTACGTGAATTTTGGGTGCGTTGTAGGTAGCTATATACATACATATACGAGGGTTTGAGCGAAGGCGTGCTATACCAAAATGACCACTCATGTTTACCTGGAGGTCATCGACATTTTTTGATCACACGTTGACGTGAAATATAGGCCATGGAATATACGTGATAAATAAAAGAACACAAAAATATATACATCAGGGACACCGCTAATTTATTATGAAACGATTCTCAGGCATTTAAACCGTTTAAATTGACAATGACATACTGCATAGTTTCGAAGTTTTACATTATTCATAGAATTTATCAATAAATTATCATATTATATAAATAGTACTCGCCCGTCGTATATACTACACACAATTTCAGATATATATATATATATATATATATATATATATATATATATATATATATATATATATATATATATATATATATATATATATATATATATATATATATATATATATATGTAATATATTACATATTATGGGTAGGTACAGCCGGGCACGCCACTACCTGTACCTGAACGCGCGCGCCCTGCGTATGTATTACCCAAGATTCAACGTATATACCTATACGTACGGAATAACATATACCTACACAAGTATGCTCGAGTTACGGATATACCTTATATAGGTGTTTACACCCGTTTAGACTACTCTGCGTGCTAAAAACACACCGTCCCTCACGGACCGTATAGAATATACTTTATAATATACGCATACGAGTACACCTATAATAACCATGCCATACCGTGTCATAATACTTGAGCGCAATATGCATAGGTAGTTATATATGTATGTATGTACATACGTAACTGTGGTAGGCATGTATATATATATATATATATATATATATATATATATATATATATATATATATATATATATATATATATATATATATGTATATATATATATATATATATATATATATATATATATGTATATATATGTATATATATATATATATATATATATGTATATATATATATATATATGTATATATATATATATATATATATATATATATATATATATATATATATATATATATATATATATATATATATATATATATATATATATATATATATATATATATATATATATATATATATATATATATATATATATATATATATATATATATATATATATATATATATATATATGTATACTGTATATATACATACATACATACCTACGTAAAATAGGTACAGGGGCTGGCTCTTGTTTAGTTGCGTCCAGTTCAGACACGGCGTCGCACGGCTCGTCACTCACGTACACAAACGTGCTCATACACGCACACACACACGAACACACACAAGAACATATGTATACCTATACCTAATGGGTATATACGTATGCGTGTATACACTCGGACGGGATATAGTATAAATTCGCGCTTGCTGTTCTAAACCGGAAGAAGCCCATTTTGGAGAATGATACCGGCTGCCGCTTTGCCGGAAGTAATCGTTGAGCAAAGAATAATATACCATTATACAACACCTTTCTTGCACTGCATGCCCCTGATGTATGTATGTACATACATACGTTATGGTAGGCACACGGTATGCCGCTGCCCGTGCATGGTCTCCCCCTATTCACCTTGCGTGCACGAGACCGCCGGGCGCGGGCTTTGTCCTATAGCAATGTATAGATATAGATTATAAGTACATAATTAGGTATACACGCATTTAAAAAACGAACGTTGGATGGTGATCGTCTGTACTCGGTGATCGCGAAACATCCGTCACTAGGTCCCTGCACCGCAGATAAATCTTCATTCGGTTCTTTCTCCCTACATATGTATAATATCGGCTTTGTATAAGGTACTGCACGACGGCACCCGCTACCTATTATGAAGTATAACCTATATGTATACATAAATTGCGACGAATGTGTATCGATCGTGCAAACAACAGAACGCGATTACAATTAGATACGTGTGTAAAGAATAGAAGCAGACAGGCGAAGCTGGGCTGCTTGAGCGGCCGCGAGGAGAAGAAAGAAAGGCGAGGGGACGGATCAGAGGAGAGTAGGAGTCTGCAGGTAGAAGGGAGAGCTCCTCCGTGGTTCTTCCCTCCCTCTCAGGGCCGGAATGCTGTCCGCATTCCAACCACGGGCCCTTTTGGGTCACCAATATCTCTCTAATATAAGTATACCTATATGTATACCATAGGAATTCGTCTATATGGAACTGTGTTAATACGCGGTGTACGTGTATTCTCTCACAATCACTACATTATACATACTTCATTATACTGTATATATGCCTTACACCTATAATAGTATACATATACCTATAACTGACCCCCGTGTCGTAAGAATGGATTAACAGATTTGGTGAACGGAATCAATTGGGGTCAATGGAGTTGGCTGATTATTATAGTTATACTTGCCACCGAATGAATCCTCGTTTGACACAACGACAACGGAAAAAAATTTGTCTATCAGAGTTCCTTGAGAGATTGCATATTGATGAAAATGAAGTATCTTTCTTCTTTCTGATATCAATTAGCGTACCAGTCATGTTATTATATCGATACTTGACGTTCGATAAATCATATAGAAAAGAAATCAACTGACATCTTTCATATCCTTGATGGTTCGGCACGTGCGACTCGAAACTGACACGTCTTTCTGAATGAGTTTTGAAGACAAGGGCCCGCGTCTGGAATTTTCGGTTCTTTTACCCTGTAAAATATTTCAGGGTGGCTGGCCGTAGTGGACAAGTATATTACTTTGATAAATACTGCAGCAACCGTACTACTGCCGTATATATGTATAGGTATACACGATACACATACACGTATGTATGTACATGTATATATTACAATCCAGGTAGTTAGTTAGGACGAGTGATTCCCCTGGGTTAAAACACATGTTAGCCGACGTTATTTCCTGAATTATGGTTCGGTTATTTTACTGCGTTACAATCTGGGCGAACACGTGTCTAACTGCATGGATATAGACTGGCATGAGACCGATATTATCTGGAGACAACGTGATGGGCCGATGAAATGGAAGGGGTAGAGGTAGAGGAGATGATGGTGACACGTCAGTTAATCAAGAATGAATTAATGATCAGGGAAGTATAACGATCGTCTTTTACGACGAAAAGATATCTAATGGATATATCTCCGTTTTTAATAAACTAGCCGGGTGGGGGGTTGGATGGGGGAGGTGTACAAACCAAGCGTTGTATTCACCTGCGACACCTATATACCTAGGCATTTCCTGTAGAGGTATATATACGAGTGGATATGTAAATCTGACTTACGGGGGAAACAGGTAGAGTGCGACATCTAATATGGATATTATGACGTTGATAGTGTCGATACAGAAAATGAGCAAGAAGCGGACATATCTTGCTCGGCAAAGATAAGGGGCAGTTGACTGTGCTTAATTTCTAGCCTGTGCGTCTCTCTCACTCTCACTCCCCCCCCCATCCCCCTCTAATTACCGTCGCACGGAGGGAGAACGGAATGGGAGAGGGGAGGGAGAGTTGGCAAGTGAGTAAGGCCAAGGAGGATAGTCGGCTATACAAGGGCCTTCGCCGCAAAGTGCCAGTGGGAAAGGAATGCGCTGGTTCGTTCGAACGAGACTCGTCGCTTGTCCCCCGTACCACGTCGGTGGACCTCTCTATATAGTCTATACTGTATACTCTATGCTCTACACGGTATATTATGTATGTACCCACGTATAAATATATACATATTTATATATACGCGTGTGTGTAGCTACATGTGTTGACGTGATTGTAGATGTATGTATGTACATTAGACTGGGCCAAAAAAATCGACTATTTTTTTTTTTTTAAGTATATCGAAAATATTGTTTGGGGTGACAAAAAAAAATTATTGTGAGAATTTGTGTCCTTAATATTAATATTACGAGGTCTATCATCGCAATTTTGGATTTTTTTTCCTGAGCGGGCTTTTGTCTCAGAACTCCCAAACCATTGAGTCAGACAAAATTGACTTGCAGATATTTTTTGTAGGAAATTGAATGCACTACAAAAAAGGTCTGATTGAAATTTTTCGTCAGATGAACCGTTTCCTTACGATCATGCCTTAAAAATTGGTATAGTTTTACAATTAATTGATCTTCCAAAGTTGAAAGTTGAAAAAATTCAATCGGACCTCTTAATATTAATATTAAGGACTCAAATTCTCCCAATAATTTTTTTTTTGTCACCCCAAACAATATTTTCGACATGCTTAAAAAAAAAAAATATCGATTTTTTTGGCCCAGTCAATTGTACATACACCTACCCAATACCAGCCTGGAAGTCTTGTACCGTGTCTTACGTGTAGAATACGAGTTGACAAGCATGCGACTTTCTAATAATAACTGACCAAGTTATTCCTGCGGCGCGGCACTTTTGATTAGAATAATTAGAACGTCCGAGAACCGAGAATATAGAGGGATGATGCCTCGTGTCGCCTCTGATGATGCACCCATGTATTGCGTATTCACATGATCGCGTAGATATGCACCTGATGTGCCTATACCGCGGGCTTCCTATTCGTAAACGTGTCAGAGCAATGCAAAGCTCACTATTATTAGAAGGGAGTCCCTCTCTAGGTCCGAGGATGTACTATATGTATACTGCGGTGAGTGTAAACCTTATATACCTATAATTTATTGAGAACAATTCCTCTTTCATAAAACAACTGCAAAGTTGCGACGTCCTTACGCGTGAAAGTTGCAAGAACCGCGGGTGCAGTGTATTGTATGTACAAATACAAAGTTAAATTGCCGGTATAAGGGCTAGGTGAAAATTAAAATATCGAGGTCAAGTTTCGTAGGAATTTTTTTTAATTCATTTGGAACCGATTTAGGACCATCGCGCAAAAAAGAAAAAAAATAATCGAAAATCGAAAATCGAAAATAAGGACCACCCTAATATACATTAGGACACGTGTAACAAATACCTGTGCTTACGCGGTATTATTTAACGTATGAGCGACGATGCACGGGGCTGCTTATCGGAACAACTTATAATCGAGTGATGGGTATATTTATTAGCGAACGTCGGCAACGAGCACGATGACCTTTATGACAGTATTGTATATCTTATATCAATGTACGTATAGGCCTAATCGCAATACCTACGCCGCGCCGTGTCGTGCCGGAATTCCTTATACAATTGTTTACCACCTTGAAGATTTTCCCCGCTGCATCCGGGAGCATCAATCTTGGGGGTAGGTATATGGGGCGTTTGAACAAGTATATTAGCGTACGTTCTTTCTGTGTCTGTTTGTTTGCTCGTGTGTTATAGGTACTACATACACACGACCTCAGTCATGTATATCGCTACAGAGTTGCATCGCGCAACGCGTACAGCGCACGCGTATAATAATACATTTGCCCGATGATAGCTCTCGCCTCGTTTGTCGCGTCGTTATACATTACAAGTCTGGCAAATAGTTAAAGAGACGGAGGACGGTGTTGAGCTGTATACATACATATAATGTACGCTAGTGGTATATATTATACGTAGGTGTAGTAGTAGACTGACGCCGGGAGCGGTGCTGTCGCGGTATAATATAGACGTATACATTTTATAATAGTAGGTGACAAGTTTTCTCGATATATACGCATAGTCAGACGGCCACTCTCTATATTAGGGGAATAATTCCGAAATACGCGTACACGTGTATATATGTACAAGCGCACACACACACACACGCACGCACGCACACCCGCGGGCGTGCGCGCACAAACACACACACACACACTAGCAGATACCAGCTACTAATATACGCGGCGTAGTTTGCCGAAGCGCTTAACTCTATTTAGGCCCGCGATAAACAGATAGGACGTGTAACCTCAACCACTTACGTTACCCAGTTTTCTATCTTGGATATACATATATACACACATATTATGTATACTGCATAGATGTATCAGCTGTATTTGCCGCGTGCCGTGTCACGAGCGGCGAATCGACAAGATGACGAGCCAGCTAACCACCCATCGACTTACGGGGCCGCGAATATACCTTGCAACGTAGTTATATTACACCGCTGTGCAAACACGCAAAACATGTATTATAATATCCGTTCGTCGTCGGTGGAATAAGTATATTAAATCGGAGGTAAAAATCATACGTTATTAACGCGGCTGGGAAGATTCGCGAGGAAACTTGGATATTTTTCTGACCGTTGTATATGTATATATAGGGTATTTATACGTATATATATATATATATATATATATATATATATATATATATATATATATATATATATATATATATATATATATATATATATATATATATATATATATATATATACACACATATTATATATGAGTACATACATGCGTGTATGTATAAAGAGTCGAAGCCAACGCCTCCTTCGCTCCCCTTCGGAGAGGGGATAGGGTCTTTTCTGGGTACCGTATCGTGCCGTGGCGAAACTCCCTGGAGAACTCTGTCACGCGTATACAAATAGCCAGTTGACCTCGGTTCGTCTTTGTCAATGGCTTGCTCCTGTAGTAACCTCGATGGCTGTATATTACGTTTCTTTTTCTATACTACGCCGCGATTACGTGTAGCGATGAGACGCGCTCTTGCCCTTTCGTTCCCTCATCTGTGATGCCATCCTCATCTGATACACTCCGCTCTACTCCATTCCATTCCACTTTATTCCATCTCATTCCATACCATACTGTTTCATTCCATTTCATTTCATTCCATTCTATTCCATTCCATTCCATTTCACCCTATTCTCTCTTCTCTCTCCTCTTCCCTCCCGCCACGGCTCCAGTAACGTACTTTCCGTTTTTGTGTTCTCCCGCGGGTTTGTACCGCTCTTTTTTCGGCCCTGTCCCCAACAGGCCGCAGTACACTTGCCTTTTTTTGTTTTTCTTCTCGTATAAAAAGCGATTGACCATCTTCAGAGGATTACCCCACGACTACTCGATTTTCTAATTACGTAAACTTTACGAGTCCCAAGGCAACAGCGTGCCCGCGTACTTGTTAGAATTAAATCGGGTCGTCGCCCTAGTCTCAAACGATCGGTCGGTATTTTTATTGTTAATACCTAACCCTGCAGTTTGCGGTCTGGGGTCCGCAATATCTCGTTCAGCCTGTGCTCATTTTCTTCATGCGGTCTTTCACGCGGAATGTGTTTTTCCGCAATATTATACGGGTACGGCGCGACGGTATTGCGAAACGAGTTTCTCCGTCGTTTTTTTTTTTTTTTTTTTTTTGGGCCTCCCTGTAGTATCCATCCGCTAAATATTGCTTGGCCGATGCCCTCTATTGCCGTCCAATTTAACTGCCGGATGGGTAGGGTGGTGTACCGTGAGTGACCATCGGTAATGCAGGCCGCGTATATAAACTCTTCCTGGCATACAGTTTGAACCAAAAGGGTTGGAAGCATTCGAGGCGGGTCATTTACTCTTGCGGCAATCCGTTTCTTCGCGGTGCGGTGGATCCATGGACAGGCGTCGGTAACCATGTAAACGCAAACGCCGAGCTTACCATAGGCTTCAAAACCATCTGCGAAACCGGCGATCGGTAACTGTCGCTAGAAAACTTTTTCTTGTTCATAGGTGGGATCCGGTGTTGCGTTATTTATCGTTTTCTTGAAACGAGAAAACTTTTCGATTAGGTTTCATATATACCATTTTCTAGCCAGCGAAACGGGGGCTCGATTTAATGGACCTGACCGGTTATAAAACTTTATGGTAATCATTCGGAAATTTATAGGAAGCAAACAAGGGGACTGCGTAAAGCACGGGCTTTGGACGCTGGGCAGCACGCAGAAGATGTCTGAAAATTCTCAAAAACTAAGATTCGTAATTTTTTTGTTTATTGCACTCGTCTCGGGGGTGTGAAATGTAAAGGATTGGTGATTTAAACTGTTCTATTCCATTACTACGCACAACCACGATCGTGAATTGAGACCCACAAGGTTCGTTGATATGAGTAGGCTCGTTAATATTTACGAGGGTGCATGCCGGACGGTAGAGTACAAGTGTCGCAGCAATTATCTGAAGACGAGATAAATTAATGATAAATGATTAATTCCCAGAAGAATTATGTGTGTGTGTGTGTGTGTATCTATATGTATAATGTATGTATGTATATGACGCACATATGCCGTTTTCTCATATACTTATATGTTTCACCGAGAAATCCACACTGTTAGACAATTTCCGGTAATATATACTCTGCACATACAATTCGCCGACTGAGTACGTTTCTTTATAAGTTTTATGGAGGAAACGATTCTTGTCCCGCAATATAGGTATATACGTTTAATACACAATGCGCGCACGAACACGCACGCACACACACGCGCGCGCGCGCGCGCACCTACGTACACGCTTTCAAGTTCCAGCAAATCTCTTAACGGGGTCACAAGTCACGGAGCCGTATCATCGCTTAGACGCGCGGTGTCTATACCGCATATCGCCTCGTCGTTCGCTCAGATATAATATAATCTGACGGGCAAGCACGTGCAAAATAATATTATGTACTTTATTCGTATTTTGAATGACACATCGTTCCCCTTATATATAGGTATATATATGTATATATCCGTCTCGTGCCGCACGACACTTGATGTACACTTTATACTATTACTATATCTACTATTATTAGACATTTGCCGATTGTCAGGGATGAGATGCGGCGATCGCATTTATCATGCAGATACACGAATAAGGTCTGGATCCATCCGATCGTCTTAATTGCAGTGCAGAAGGTATAGATGTGTGGACCTTGTACTCATACCTAGGTATACTGCAGCTACGCCACGGAATATGATGTAGTAATATAGGAGGATCTTGCTGAGTAGTTGCGGGAACGCAACGGAAGAGATCCACACGGGGGCTGCAACTGCAACCTCGAGTTATCTAAACACAACGAGTCCGACAACACGTGTCGTCGGCGGCAAGGTACAAAGCAACACGTAAGGCACCGCCCGCCCGTTCATATTCGAGCAGTGGATCGAGATAGCCCCTCGACTCGCCACGTCCGCATCATCCCAATATTGTCGTTCAGGTCTCTTTTTCTGCTCACTTTCCGATTATCGTTTTTATCACCATCCTTCATTCATCAAGCCTCATTACCAACGACCCATGCTCTCTACCAACCGACCTCGCTGCAGAATTCCAAAGGGCAAAGGGTTCGTCGTACGTGCAGCGGGGCGACACCGTTGCATCTGTAATCTGGGTGGTCGCCCGCGCCACTCATGCGAGTCTCGATCAATTGTATACCCAAAAATAATCGAGTATAGATAATTCTAGTAGCCGAGGTATGTATGTATGTACATACGTATAACTTTCGTAAAAGGGATGCACGGACTTATGTACTCTTTGTGAGTGTATGGATATTCTCTTTGGTACGTCTCCGCGGGGGCAAAACGTTCGGAACTTTGAAGCGAAAGTTTGTCCGATGCGAGGAAGTATTATACGTATACCTGTATAGTTTCATCTAGCACAATACCGATTCACTGGGTAAGTGCGATCCAATGCGCGAGGAAGAATACGACGAACGGGGGTCTGACGAGTGACGACGAAGAGCGCGATGACGGTTACAATGCATCGTCGGGAGGCCTCGAATATCACTGATCATCGTCATTCTCTAGTAGTAGTTGTAGTAGAACAAGGCGAACGAGAAGAATTTATAGCTGGTGGTCCGGACGAGGACTTCGCTTGAGCACGACGAGGACTGTATACGGGGCTATCGTTCTGTATTATACCGAATAGATCCTTGTTGGGATATTCATTTCTCCTCTTGGGTTTTGGTACTTCGTGACGCGCTTCCCTTATTGTATAGGTACCCCCACGTTCACTAAGTATGAGTCGTATACATATAGAAGGGACTTGCCTATGTGTATAGGTATTCATACAAATCCTGACAATGGTTCAGGGGTAGGTGCATAATAGGTTTGAATCACCGGCACATCGTCTTATTGGAGGCATATACGTTTGTCTTTTTTCTTTGCTTACTTTTTTTCTCTTTGTTGTTTTAGGACCTTCTACCTTCCGAATATTACCACTTGTTATATGTATATGTATGCATACGTATAGGTGTGCAGTGTGTCCAGCGAGCTATAGTATATATGGTGTACCGGCATGGATATACATATACCTACAGTAGGATGTGTAGGTACGTATATCACCTACACTTGCAGTTCTTTTTAAAATGATACCTACTTGTGACAGTCGACGGTTGACGGCTGACACTCGACAGTTCACCGTCACGTTGACGGGGTTGTAACGCTTTTATTTTTCCCGCGCTGTCATTCTTTCTTCGTTTCCCTCCTCATCCCTCCCCCTCTCCTCCTCTTCGTCATCCTCATCCTCATCCTCATCCTGAAAGTGCAGAGCATTTGAAACCGGACTTTTCTCGCGTTCATAAAACGAACGTCCCGCACCAATTGCTTTTTCCTCTGAACGTGTTCAGAACTGCTTCCATACATGTGTATAATGTATGTATACATACATGTGCGGCTGAGGTTCGTAACGCAATCATTAGATTATGACCTTTGTAGGCAGTGATTTTTATTCTCTCCACCTTATACTTTCAGCTTGTCGCGCGATCGAACGGGGATGGCGAGTTGTCACATCAGACGAAACTGGTTTTCACAATGATTTGACAGATGGATTTGATTCTGAGATCATTGTGAAAGCTGATTTTGTTCTTTCGCCGTCGATAGCCGAACGGGTGCTGTGCGCAAGCGGCGGCAATACGGTTGTGGGTGAAAGATACCTATCTGTTCTGTACCAAGAAGACAGTCGGGGAACCTTCGACGAATAGTGAGTATAATATATATTCCACGCTCGCACCGAAATCAGTTCTTCCTCGAAACACCCTTTCCATGCATGCATATGATCATTGCCGAGAACCTCGCAGCTGTTTATCGTCATAATATTTGTAAATGAAACTATATCGTTGTCATCGTCTTGCTGAAGGTGGGTGACATACACGCTATGACTATACGAGCATGAATGTATACAGTCGCAGAATACCAAGTCCTAAGTATTTCATTTTCCCTTCAAGGCTTTCCCATTATCCCTCCGTCCCGTTCGCTAGTCCCAACATTCTCGCATCTAGCGCCAATTAAGCTGCATTTAGAGCGCGAACGAGCGTTGGCCAGTACGTTTTTGTATTAATTTCCGTTAGCGATTTATCAAAAGGCGAACCGGCGAGATGGTATCAGCCCGAGCTCGGGTGCAGCCGGGTCGGAAAGAAGTCTAATCGTAAGTGGCTGGCAGCGGAGAAGGACTCTACTACGCGGACGTTCGGTGCACTCGTATATATATACATATACGAGTATGTATACATAGATACCCGATATATTATACTTTGCGTACACCACGTACAGATCTAAGTGTGCGTGTGTGTATGCGTGTGTGTGTGCGTGTGTCTGTGTACACGCGTGTATTGCGCATATATGCATAGCTCAGCTGTCTCTTGCACGAGGCTATGCGCTATCGACTATCACGTGTCAAACGAGCCCGCGCTGGCGTAAGAAAATCCAGCGATTCAGAATTGAAACAACGCAGCCGGGGAAACTCTATATCCCCGCGCCTCTACATACGTATACATGTACGTGTCATATAAGTATAAGAGTACATATACGTATACATATGCATTTACATATATATCCCATCCACGGGACTACTGATAAACTGGCAAAGTTTCAAACCCTCTTACGGACGCGTATACCACGTGAAATATACTTAATACGAGCCGGCAATCGACGACCGCCGCCCGCGTTGTCCACTTGCAGCCTCTGCAGCGGCGTGATTTAGCCTTGTATAGCTATAGCCTTCCCCTATTATATATCTTGGATCGCGCCTTCGAACGAACAGATTAAAACCTCGTTGGAATTATTGTGAGGTACCCTCATTGTGTACGCGCATATGTACAGTTGGTATATAGTATAATGTATACCTTATCGACTTGTGACGGATTATATTTTTGTCCAAATTCGTCACCTGCTGCTGATCTACTGCCTCGCTCTTGACTGCCCTGCTCTACTATGCCTGTCACGTATATCGTGGGCAACGGGATCGTAAAATTTTTCTGCCAAATTATGAGCCAAGGAATGAAATATAGTCCTCGGTGTATCGGGTTCCCGTGGTCGCCCCTGCAGAGCCAGTCGTATATAGAAGTACGTCACCGAGAGCCGTTGCGCATGTATGGGTATTTATATTGCGTCTAACCCGCCCAAGATATATTTTGACGCGTAAACAACCAAATTTATATGGGGGATAAAAATTGGAGTGAACATTTTTCGAGGACCGTTGTGTAAATATTTTAAACTAGGTATCGGACGAAACAAGCCTAGGTTTTACGAGCTCCGCGTAGCAGCGGGGCGAGCGTATAATTACCTATATATGTATTCGTATATAAAAATGTACAAGTAGGTATTGAGCGTGCACATGTATTGGTGCAATAACTGCAGAGGTGTATTATATACATGGGTATACGTAATACATCGATTACTATGCAGATGTTGTATTATACCAGAATAATTAAATTCCTGCCGTCGATTGATCTGCAGTTATTCATTATTTTTACTCAATCAATGAATAATTTTCCTCGGAGACGGGCTTATTATACAGAATCTTGATCGTGCAGGGTCCTTTACGCTGCACGGACGACTGCAGTCCGATGAATTCCTTCCGTTCTTATTTTATTCTTTTTCAATTTCATCTCCGTCTCTTCTTCCTTTCAATTTTCTTCTTATAACCTCTTTCTATCTTCAAAGTTTTTCAACTCTCGGGCTTACCGCGTTTACCCCGTCCATAAGAATGGGTCGGAAAGGGCGGCCCGGGTAGAGGAGGGAATCGGTCGGTCAAGTGTAGGCAAGTGGCAGCCGCTGTAAAGAGTCGAGTGTTCGGCAGCTTAGCCGCGGTGATTACTCTTATGTTAGCTTCCTAGAGCTAGCCACAATTTCAAGTTTAAACAAACTGTAACACTGTATCCTGCAGCGACACATTGAAAACGTTCCCTCACATTATCCCACATATTATTATAAAATAGTTTCGAAGAAGTTGAATAATTTCTTTAACTTGAAATAACTACCTACCGCATACCTGAATCAGCTCTGTTCTCAGATTAAGGGCCTGTCCATTTTTCGCCTATCGTTCATCCGATTGTCTATACATATATATGTATAACTGCCCTTGCTGTAAATTGTTCACCGGTCTCGCTTTGCCATTGCGGATTGGTATCGGTACAGGTATACGTATACAGTATGTACATATTATACCTATATACGTGAAGCTATTGTGTTTTATCGTCGTTATCGCCCTAGGGCGCACGAAATGCGTATTCAAGTACAGCGCGACGATCACTAATTCAAGCAATGTGGGAGGCGAGACGAGTCACGAGTCCTATAAGGACCGGAGAACCGGAGCACCCGTAGATAAAC
Source organism: Macrophya annulata (assembly GCA_963924015.1). Taxonomy (NCBI): domain Eukaryota; kingdom Metazoa; phylum Arthropoda; class Insecta; order Hymenoptera; family Tenthredinidae; genus Macrophya; species Macrophya annulata. The sequence continues at coordinate 13,646,638 of OZ001264.1, forward strand.
GTATCGCCGTAGCCGTAGCGAGAGTAATTATCATGGCTTTAAAAACAATTTTACTTTTATGACCAGGCCGGGAATTTTAAGCTGGCGAGACGGGATATCTCGTTAAAGTTTTCAGAATTTCTTCAAAACTCGTAAATCCTTGCAACGAGGTTTACGTGGTTTTGGCTGTGGATTAAGTAAGTACACGACTTGTGTCTGCGCCATTCGCTATTATACCCTGAGAAATTATGTTAAGCTGCATAGAATTTGCACAGTGATTAACCGCGGTATGTGTATACTTTCTCTGCTGGCGCGGTGCACATACATTATATACATACATACGTACACACACACACACACACACACACACACACACACACACACATATATATATATATATATATATATATATATATATATATATATATATATATATATATATATATATATATATATATATATATATATATATATATATGTATATATCACACCATCCGTGGACTGCAACTGCAGTTATACCGCACCGCAGTGCAATGCGCTCGAGTATACTCAAGAGATGCGAGAGCTCTTTTTGCGTATCACACGTGGCCTCACGCTCGCTCGGCCGATGATGCTGCGGCTAAGATCGCCGGGCGATAGCCGCATTATTAGGGCGGGAGGAGGCCGAGGAGTTAAGTCGGACGGGACGGTAGCGAGCGTGGAATTTGAGCGCGGCAAAGCGCAATGGCGCGAACATCCGCTTCGCTATACTATATGTGCTCAAGCCCTGGCTTTATATTTCTTCCTATAGGTACATATGTAATATATATATATATATATATATATATATATATATATATATATATATATATATATATATATATATATATATATATATATACCTATATAGGTATATATGCACCGGGCACCTGACGCGTATTCATACGGAGATATTACTTTGCACGTTGTTCTTATCGTGCTTTGCAGTCATCAGGCTGATTATTAATTAATCGTAAACTTGTTGTATCTAGTATACATATTATAATCGTTCATCCGCGCGTACGATCGACGAGTATATTTTTCACACGAATTAGTATGTATTGGGGTAGTAATTACTAATCACGTTACATCTACACCTTATTGATATATTCTGACAACTGATATATTCAAGCCAACATTGATGATTACTCACTTGAATTGAACGACATTTTCAAAATTGTGAGTTTTAATCCGTCGACTTCAGCAGTAGTGTACCTATAATACTATCCGTATGCCGCAGTCTGCAGCGTAACTTACTCACCCATCCTCTCTCGCTCTGTCTCTCATCTCTCTCAATTTCTCCTCGCTTTTTTTCCTCGGCGAGTAGGTACTCCGTGGATCCACTGCAGCGGACGGACGAGTGCAGACGATGGGTGACGAGTGACGATTTTGAAACAGAACTTGACGATAAGCAGACCACCGTATCACAGCGATCTGGGCTCCCCTTGAACTGCCGCTGCAGGGTATTGCCAGACATCTCTGCACTTGTGCTAAACGGTTGTTCCATATATACATACATACGTATAGTATAGGTATTGTATTGTAATATACGGGATCTTCGATTGTTCCCGTAACTCGAATCAGCTGGGCTAGAATCATTGTTTCTCATAAGGTTACGTTAATCGGCGCAGGCAACATTTTCGAAGATTCAATATCTTATTCAATGCAGGACTGTAAGTACGTTACATACCTGGATAGGTAGAAATATAGCGGATTTTTGTTTCAGGATGTAATCTATAAATTGTAATCGATATCTATAATATCATGGGCGACATCACAATGAGTATCATAGGTATGTGTGTATTGAGTACGTGCACGTATGCATGTACGTATTCTTACATATACATATATGTATACATGAATCATAATATTTGGACAACGGATTGTCGCACACTGTTCCATAGACGGCAGGCAATCGGATTTATTGACAGCTGACTGTGATATGGCTAAAATAACTTTTATATGGACATACACCACCGGTGTGTGTATAGGTATATGTATAGGTGCGAACGTATCTTATACAATACAGGACGCAATAAATTTATTTCCGATCCAGTTCATTCCCGGAGATATAAGGTATATATATATATATATATATATATATATATATATATATATATATATATATATATATATATATATATATATATATATATATATATATATATATATATATATATATATATATATATATATATATATATATATATATATATATATATATATATATATATATATATATATATATATATATATATATATATATATATATATATATATATATACGTATACCCATATATACGTATGAGAACTGAAATGTATGTACGTATATGTACATATATGTACATCCGTGTACATTATATCCGTCCGGGTAGCCTTCTGAATGATGACTTTGTCGAAATAATCGACATTATCGGTACTTGACAAACATTCACCCCTCTCACCATGCACGTGCGACGGATCGGAGATGTCGCATCGCGAGTTTGCATGTGAAAAGACGATCGATTTTCAAGTATAGATATACCCAGGTAGGTACGCATATACATACGAGGTACGCGTACGATCTCATAGGTAGGTATAACATGGGTATATATTTTATAATGTAACTATACCTTTTATACGTATATAGGTTTAGTACGTGTACGTGGTGACGTATGATCCCGCGGACAAAGGATATTTCGTCGAGGGCGCTGCAATGTACATCGCAGACATGCAGTGTCAAATTGTACGTGAAATTAAGATAATTGGGTATAAACGCTGTCGGCTTCTTTAAAGTATACGTAGGTATATACCACGTACACTATATTAAATGCGTGATATGTATATATATATATATATATATATATATATATATATATATATATATATATATATATATATATATATATATATATATATATATATATATATATATATGCATATATGTATATATGTGTATATATGAAATATTAAATCTTACTCCGAAAGTGTAAATCAAATAATTCTGAATGGGACCTATTGTATACGAGGAAGCCATGATTGTTTTGTGGGTCAGATCTCCCGGAATAATATTCACTTCACGGAATCTTGCTCCAATATTATATATATCGCGTTAATACCCTTGCCTGTGCCCGCGCCAGTCCGACCCGGCGTCGATCAATCCTATCGCGGGGTCACACGAGGCCCAGGAAACACGCGTCTTTTTCTATAACGAAATCGAGCTGCCTGCTTGTTTCCCTAATTATCTCATCTGTCATTAGAGTGAGTGAAGGAAAAATATTATTCATAACGAGGATTGGTATACATACAGTATGTATGTACATACTTATATAATATGAATGTGTAGGGTATACGATAATCCATATCTATGTGAAGCACACACGTATAAGGCAATACTATATATATGTGTGTATATATATATATATATATATATATATATATATATATATATATATATATATATATATATATATATATATATATATATATATATATATATATATATATATATATATATATATATATATATATATATATATATATATATATACGAGTGAATTTCGCGAGATCGACATAATCCTGGCCGCGGTATCATTAATTAAATTAATTGCATTCTCTTTTACTTACATACCTCAGGCGTAAAATGAATATCATGAATCTCCATGTCAGAGTTGAATGTATAAGTATACACTTGCATGAACTTCTTAACGTTTAAATCACAAAAATTAGAGGGGCCTACCTTGCCACGGGGACGGGATAACGAGATATTCCCACGTTCCGTGCATACGGGGGCGACGATGATAGTAATGTTTATCTACCATTATACACCTATACATATACATACTCGTATGTATGTGCGTATGTGTAACGGACGTGCGGATCTTGGAGTGCGTTTGGGTTGGTCCATTGACGACGAGACGAGCAGCTCGTAAAGATGAAAGTCAAATATTTGTTGCCATATTTGTTACGATAATACTGCATATATATATATATATATATATATATATATATATATATATATATATATATATATATATATATATATATATATATATATATATATATATATATATATATATATATATATATATATATATATATAAAGTGAAACGTTGATAGGGCAGCTGTGTGCCATGATGACCAGCTGGTATACCTATGTCGAGGCTGACTTTTCGAAACGCGCAGACTGATTCCCCTGAATGATCGATGAAGTATAAATAGAAATAAAGTGACGGATGAAAAAGCACGGCCCTTAATTCGATGAGAAGTCATTCAAAATTCAGATTGTGATTTTCGAATTTTAATTCCAAGTCCAAAGATATTCTCCTTTATGATCCCTGCTCCTATACCTGCTGCAATAGATATTACCAAATTCCTTCCTCTGACTGCAGTATACATACATATAACATGAGCGCGAAAACTCGTGCTTGCGGCAAGAGTTTAAGATTAAATACAGGCGCGGTGCTAACATATACCTGTATAACCTAATTCACTGGAGCTGCACAGGTGAGGATGAATTGAAATGATTAACTCTACATATACATCATATTGAGAATAATGTTTAATTTCTCCATGCAATAATATAATATACAAAACTGTGAAAATAATATTCTCCTTATATACCGAGATGTTTCCTTGAAACTATACAGTCGATGGCGCAAGCGCGAGCTCCGGCCGTCCCGGGTTCTAGCTGTCAAACTCGGCTTTTGCGGCCAGGCGGTTGATTCGGATTTTTAGCTCAAGTTAGCTCACAGGCTCAAGTATCATCGCAGAACGATCTCGCCGACCAATCAAATCGAATTATTTGGAGCATTCGCTGTAGACTGTATAGTTTCGAGAGAAAATCTTGGTATATATTATCTCTGTACAACAATTGGTACACGGTAGCTGTATCCGGGGTATAATAGTTATAACTGGCGTACGCGTACACACCGTCTGTGTACCCACTATACAGAAATATAAATATAAAATAGATGGATTATAGGTATATCGGATGCCTATAAGGTGCGCAGGTGATACTTATGTGTGAAATATGTATGTGTGAAATTTGTATATGCGAATGCGCGGAGGCATTTGCTCGACTCGTACATAATGTCTATAAGAATCATTATCTTGTCCCTATTTGTCAAAGGTTAAAAGCGAATAAAAATCTATACCTATTATATTATACATATACCTGTGATATGTTACAAGTATACCCTATACTTAGGGTGGTTTAGCAGTACGGTAGAGGGTGCTGGGGGATAAGATGGGTTCAAAATGATTAATCATTGCTGTATTTATGTATGTATAATAAATATAGTTGATAGACGACATAACTTTCACGCAACTATTATATTTTGTTGAACAACAATTGTAAGTGCATGATCAAGTATCTCCGTAAGTCTTTTGCGGTGCAGCTGACTTGTAAAATTAAATTAGGGAAACGATATTTAATGTGAATAAAAACACCGCCTTGGCGTGGCGGTAGTATGTTGAATAGGTATACATGTAGCGGAATGGTGAGGATGCAGGAAGAAATATATGCGAGGATAAGAGTTTAGAGGGAGCGTGCCCCGACTGCAGTTCGTATTTCGCATGGACTTGGGATCGTCCGCCTTGGAATGGGTTGCTGTCATGGAATGATGTCATGGAATATTATATCTATGCAAACTATAACTATAACTATATGTATATGTATACATATACATATATGTATAATGTATAGCTATAGCGATTTGTGTAACGTACATACATTTACGGCACATTTATTCGTATAAGACTCCCCGAATTGTGGGAGCTGTATCATATGATATATATATATATATATATATATATATATATATATATATATATATATATATATATATATATATATATATATATATATATATATATACACATATATGTATATATGCACGTCCTGCCCGTGGTTAGATTTTGGCACTGTATACGCATTTAGTCGCAGAGACAAACATCACGCAAGAATTTTCTAAATATTCACGTGTATATGCATGTATTTTACGTATATGATAATGTATACCGTAATTAGTACGTTCATCTATAGGCTCACCACTACACTTGGCTGACGTAGGTAGATACATAAACGCGTAATACAAATGAAAAAATTTTGAACGTCGCTGATATAACCTGTGCCAGACGATACATGTCTCCATATAGGTATAGGTATGTATACATAAGTTAAATAATGAAAGATAGGCGTATACGCGACTGCTTAATTGTTCAACACCTACAAGTAGTTCGTCCAGGATTCTTCTATGCCGGATACGTAGCGGTGGTACTGATTGGTGTACGGGGCTGTTGCGACACCGTTGGGGTGCGTCACCTGAGGTAACGTCGTCGTCCTCGTCGTCGCCGGAGCCGATGCTGTTGTAACTGTCGACGTCGTCGTCGTTGTGTTTGTTGCCGCGTGCACATGCCCGTGCCCGTGCCCGTGCCCGTGCCCGTGCCCGTGTACGTGTACGTGTACGTGATTCTGGCTATGATGAAGGGCAGGTATATACTGTACGGATGGCAACGGTGGCTGAAGTTCGTGGTATCGCACCATGCCATGAGCGCGCTCTTCCCACGTGAGGTCGGGCTGCTGTCCGAGGCAGTGACGTTTGCTGGCTCTCTCGGACTCGTCGTTTACAATCTCATTCTCGTTCTCATTTTCGTTGTCCTCGTCGTTTCCGTCGTTTTCGTCGTACCTTGAAAAGTGTTTCAAACCGTCTACATGTAGGTATATCTATGAACATTGATCGAGTATCCGAAAGGTATACGAGTAAGATTTATGTGTAAGTACGTATAGAAATATGTGGGTGAAACTTATACATATGTAAGTATACATATAACTCGGCGCCCACCTGTTGAGCAACCATTGCGATGCGGCCGGTGCCGGCGCATACTGCATCTGATGGTGCGTAGGCGGTGGTAGATATTGGTCTAGTTCACTGCTCTCTACTTCGCACTCGTGTAGAGTTAGGGGTAGATTCAGTCCGATAACACCGCCCAGGGTATTGCCCAGGGTGGTGAGGTGGCCTTCCTCGACGGGCAGACACTCCCCTACCTCGATGTATCGTAGATCGACGCCGCCGTGCGGCAGTTGCTGAACACCATGGCACGTGGTCGACGACGTCCCCGAATCTTGGTGATAGAGTGAAATCGTACTGTTGTTTTGCTGGTGGTGATTATTACCCTGCCAGACAAGCACAACATAGAATCTACTAGACGTATATTATTAGGCTTATCGCGCAAAGGCGTACGTGGGGCGTCTCGCAAGCAATTATATATAGGTATGTATGTACATACATACATACATGTGTATAAGCGCGGTGCAGTTGGTGCGTTGGTGCACTTTTGCACCAACTCTATTGCAGGGGTCGTAAATTTGAGAAAATAAAAACAAAATAATAATAATAAATAATAACAATAACTGTAATAATAAAGATAAACGGAATGTCGAAATTGTGTAAGTGTTTTGGTCATTACCATTGATCAACGCGTATAGTAGTAGGTATAGTCATAATCAATACAGACCTGTATATTAACGTAGTGCTGTTCCCGCGGCGTCGTTGGCGGCGTCAACGGTGACAAACCTTGACGCGGTGTTGTCGGTGGCGAGGAGCTAATACCGCTCTGGGGTGAGGTGGGTCCGTGTAGACCACCTCCAGGGCTACTGCTGTCCTCCTGTTTGAACGAAGATGATCGTGAAACGCTGAACGTAACGTTACTCTGACTCCTCGTTGGCGAATTATCACGGCCGCCTGTACCGTTCTGTTTTCTACGCCGTGGCTGATACTTGTAGTCGGGATGCTCGCGCTTGTGAATCACCCGCAGTCGTTCCGCCTCCTCCACGAACGGCTTCTTATCCGAATCGGACAGTAACCTGAAATTTCGTCACGATGTTCAAGCTGAATTACGTTTGGTGATTTTCACGATTTTCAGGGTGTATATATACGAAGGTAATCGGTGACGAATCACCCATGCTCGCTAAATATGTCTAACTATACGTATAATAATTTACGTATTATAGGTATACAAGTGCAGGGTACCACGCGCCATACTTACATATAGATACTTGTATTAATTGAAAATTTACTGAACCGCGGATTCTAAATATCTACATATACGTGCAAAACGTACACGAACCGAGTGTATTATTATGCCTATACCTACATAGGTGTATTATCTACGATACGACCAAGCCTGACGGAGTTGAGAAACATATATGTAAGAAGCAGCAGCGAAGTTACGCGGGTTTCGGCGGCTCGACAGCTTGTGTTAATGACGGCAGTCGGGCATACAGGGTCTGGTTAGTGTTTCTTGAATCTTGAATCGTCGAGTTAGCTGGTGGTTGTATCTTCTACACGTACACGCATCTTACGCTTCATCGTGCCTCGTACTGTGTATACTATATATGCACGTATACCTTACGCATAGGTACATATACGTCTATATTATACACTCGAATCATCACGGCTCTCCGGGATGGCTATAAGAAGCCTGCGACTAGTTATAGTTAATGTTTATGCTTCAACTGCCTCGTAAATTCTTTTACTGATAAGCCTTTCCGGTATAATATTATATATACGATCGTTATTCGGTAAGTATAGGTATGTACATACATATATGTAATACCTATACATTTATATAGTAATACTATACATATATATATATATATATATATATATATATATATATATATATATATATATATATATATATATATATATATATATATATATATATATATATATATATATATATATATATATATATATTTATAATCGCACGCATTAATTTCCCGCGTGCGAGAGATATTGATGAATATAATATATCTATATGTATATGTATATTATACATACATATATGTGTATATTTCATGCGTATACAATCTGTTTTATATACAGGTCGCGGGGTTATAACGGTCTAGCTATATATCATAAATAATCGATATCACCACTTCGATATATTCGTATACATATATAGGGCGATCAGCAGCGAAACCTATCCCTTCCCAACGTCTCGCCTTGCCTTAGCAAAAAAAAAACTCGCTCAACTATCTTACAAGATCGGTCAAAGAATTGAAGAGGCGTACCAATTCTATATCATCTGACAAAGAGACGACTCATTGATTCTGGGCCCGTTGCACTTGATTCGTACAGGTAGGTAATTGCTTACTCGAATTTTGAGCAAGGGTGTACATACGTGTTTGTAACATTCAATCGATATGAACAGCCTGCGACTCAAATAGTACTAAATGTATATATAGCCGCGTGTCTAGGTATATAGGGCCCGCACTCGGTGTTGTACTCGTTTACGCGTATTATAAGCATATATATATATATATATATATATATATATATATATATATATATATATATATATATATATATATATATATATATATATATATGTATATATATCTTTCAACTTTAACGGATGTTTTGTCACTCTTAAACTCCATCTGGTCAATGGACTTTGTCTTGGGTTTCTTTTTTTTCCGTTCGTTTTCTTCCCAGAGACTGGGGTCACGATCAATCATGATATCTCGAGTTTTGCTGCCAGATGGGGCGCAGGGTCAGCCAATCTCCTCCCAAGCCCTATACACCACACACGTACATGAAGATACATCCATACGTTTTGTTCTAACTAATTTCAATTCGTGTAATTTGTCTCGAGTGGAAGGGACGCAAGAGGTGCCCCATAGCTAAGGGAGAATAATCTTTCGATACTTTCTTAACCCCTGTATAATAATATGATATATGTATACATATACATATAGATACATTTTCTATTCGTTTCTATTTTATGTCAGGTATAGATGGCAACGATGGTGGATGTTTATTCGAGACCTCGACGGGTTATACAGGTAGATACAGAAAAATTCACCTGACTGGGGACAAGGGTGTCATTGTGGTCCTTCTTGTATATGGATCAAAGATCCTACATAGAGAAGTGCAGGAGGATTACGGTGTTACATCTACATATACATATGGGGCATTCCAGCTATAACCGAGCGGCCATTGCCTCGACATTTTTTTGTTTGTGATGCCAATTTTTTTTCGGGTGCTTTTCGACAAAAAAAGACATACGTTTTCCTGAGAAAAAAAATTATTCATCATCTGGTTTCGGTTTATGACCTTTCACAGCAGAAAAAAATTAATTTCGACTAGTGTGTCCTCCGATTTTTCTCAAATAAATTTACTAATTAGTACATTAAATCCCGAATTTTTTCGTGGCTATCTCATCGTGGGGAAATGATTTTTCGATTTTTTCTATGTGGATGAAACTGTGAAAACTGCGTTTTTATTCGTAAAAACGGAGTGAGTACTGGTAAGTACACGTGTTCGGGTATGAATTCTTTTGGAAAACGTGGATGTTTTTCCCTCGATGAGTTATTATACTTACTGTTGAATTATGGTAAGGGTTACAATTACCGACAAGTAAGCTTACTTACTCCTTTCTTACGAATAGAAACACATTTTTCACAGTTTCATTCTCATACAAAAAAATCGGAAAATCATTTCTCCACGATGAGATAGTCACCAAAAGACGAGGTTTTTAATGTACTTTTTAGTGACTTTATTTGACAAAAATCGGAGCATACACTCTGGTCGAAAATAATTTTTTTCTGCTTTGAAAGATCATAAACTGGAACTGGATGATTATATATATATATACATACACATATACACACACACACACACACACATATATATATATATATATATATATATATATATATATATATATATATATATATATATATATATATATATATATATATATATATATATATATATATATATATATATATATATATATATATATATATATATATATATATATATATATATATATATATATATATATATATATATATATATATACAGGAACTAACACGGAGCAGCTGCAGCACGAGCCGGGTCGCTTACAACGGTGTATGTACCACGCATATCGTCACTTATATATCATGGCAACTCTGTCGCCAACCCCCGATATCTCCTTTGACAAATATTATAAACGGAAAGGAAAGACTGCGTAAAACTATCAGAACCCGTTGCACCTGGAGTCTTGCGGTCGGATATAACTACACAAGTATACGTGTATATTCGTGTGTATATTTGTGTAAGATGTATATGTTTGTAGATGTGTATAATGCATGTACATATGTGTAGGTATATCTTTAAGAGCTTCCGCGGCTTTTATGTCCCCAGTTCGCTACGGAGGGCAAAACGCTGCCTCCGCGCTCCCTTCCGTTTTTGTATTTTTATATCTCCTTGTATAGGTATGCACCTATATACGTGTCTCGCATCTGAGGCGGCGAATCATCGTGAAGGTATGAAATTTTGTTGTTACGTGTGTATATTATAACTGCAGCCGCCTGCCTGAAATTAATCATTTGGATGGGCAAACAACGATAGCTGCAGCGCTCACAACGACTCGACAGGTTACGAAAAGTTGACACATAGCCGTCTAAACGTCTAACTATACATGCATATACATACATTTTATCCTATATGCATAATATATATCATATTATATTCGATGGGCTCGAACTATGTATGGAGTAACGTTTATCAAACTTCCGTATTCACTGTGTTCATATACGTATTGGCTGGTACCTCTCATCGTCAACGATTAAATTTACCTACCAGCGCCCAACGTGAATGCCTGCAGGATAGTAAAAGATAAGAACAATATCGAAAGAAAGAAAGAAAAAAAAGAAAGAATAAATAACTGAAACAAATGGTAAAAAAAAAGAGGTAAAAATGACAGGGCACGGAAAATGTTGGATTATTTTGCGACGCCGGATGATAAGCCAGATTATGCAATATGACCTCTTCAAATGATAAGAAGGGGCAATGAATCTTATTTTAAGGCACGGCCGCGTATTCGTAATTACAGGATGAAATACCCTTCAGTATATATCATATGTTTATCAAGTACGTATGGGTATAACACAGGTATTACGTATATGGGTGTACTCTGTGTACTATGCAGGTATATACCTATAAGGACGTACACCGTGAGGGAGAGCGCCGCACGGTAATTACCCGAGATGACTGCGGTATTGTTTGTAATGCGGCTGTATGTAACGAAATCTCCCTGTATAGGTATGTATACTAGGTATGTATGTACATACATACATATATTCAAGTCGTTGAATTGAATCGGCCTGATGATGCGATTGGTTTGATCCGATTGAGACCAATCGCGGGTTCGGATCTGGACACGATCTATCTATCGAGCGTTCCGGTATCCCGCGGCCCCGTGGCTCCGCAACGTCACAGTCACCCGGGATGCTGCATGTGCCTATATCCGCGGTAAGGTGCACGCACGTGTACGCGTCTGTACGTATACCTACCCTGTATACATATAAATACGGTATTGGGGAAAATTCGAAAACAGCCGCCAGGCATCGTCTCTAAGATAACTTTCGTGTTTGACATCACGTGCTAACAGGTTTTGGGCCATTTCAAGAGGTGCTAAATAATGACTTTTTAGAAGTGACGCGCGAACCGTCCTCCGACGCCAGGTCAGGCCAGGCCGGGCCAGTCAACGGAACGCCAAGCCATCAGACAACCTCTTTCGTATGTATACGAGTAGCTCTACATGTTACTGCACGTTCAGTACATCAATACTCATGTACACCTAATGTATACCTATACATATGTATATGAAAAAATATTTAAAATGAATATGCGTATTCCGTATAGAATACACGTATACGATTCCGATGGGTATAAGCTGCAGATTCATTCACATACAGATATACCCCAGGATATACTTATATGTTATAGTCACCACAATTCCTGTAAAGAGTGCAATGCAAGAATTGTAACTCCGCGTATCGATAATATTTCAGTGTTTGCTTTCGATACGCACGTTCTACGTATCACTGTGCACATTGTACAGATTATGGTGTAAGACGGAAGAGTCCCACATCGTATACTCACTCATCGGATACAGTTATCACTTTGACGTAACGTGCAGACTAGGTTGCACCACTATAAAATATTTTTTTTCCTTTTCTTTCATCCGCCAATGGGCAAAACCCTAATACCGCCAGTCAACGATTCCTATATCTCATACTAATCTACAACTTTGATGAATTGTAACCCTCTTTCAACTGCCCGACTAAACGCTACTTTCTAAAATCCCCGTTATACCCGCTACGCTTGAGGGGCAAATAATTCGGAATCATTCATGAACTTCAATACGTACAGACGGTGCAGAACCGTGCTTGCGCAATCGCTCGTCCGGCTACATAATAAAACTATACTTCTGTGCATATCTGTAACGTCTGCATTCATTACAAAATCATGGATCTTCATTACTTCCTCATTACTTGAAAAATAAAAATTGCCGATTACTTGACTCGCCTCTTATAAGTATAATTCAACACACGATACACTGCCCTGCACTTGATTTAAGAATGGCGAACAAATTGAAGGAAAATTTTCACTCTGCATTTGTGCAATGTACCAACAACGGACGGCAGTCTTTGGGCGACTGGCTCGATGATGGACGATAATCAAATGAACCCGACTTACCGCCACAATTTCCCGAGGGTCTTGGACAACTCGGCGTTGTGCAGCTGGGGATACTGATCGGCGAGTCTCCTCCTGGCTGCCTGGGCCCATACCATGAACGCGTTCATCGGCCTCTTCACGTGGGCTGCCCTCTTGTCCCCGGAACCCCTGCAATTTCACATTACACCTCCAACATCAAACATTTCATACCAATTCAGAAGATACATTTACAAATTTGACACAACTCATCAACGCTAACCAATAATTCTCGCTATTGCAACGTATGTAGGTACATACCTATATAGCCTCGTCGCGTCTTCACATGTAGGTATTATACGTATAATGCGCGTGGGAAATATACCCACTTCGCCACATTTCGCCTACAGCGAGCGCATTGTCGAATGGTTGTGCGTATACATATATATGAATATAGCTATACGACGATAGGTGCACAAGGTATACTTGGCGATGCCTGACCCTCATATATATTATTGCCGCATTGCCCGCCACCACCAGCACCACCACCTAGCAGTCAGACCCGGGTCCTCCGAGATCAGGGCCCCGAAGAGATCCCTGCTATACGCTCGCTGCTAGCGTCACGTATAGTATATGTGTGTATATATGTATACGTGTATACGTACACACATATGTACGAATGTAGGTATATAGATGCGTATAAGCGGTGAGCTTAAAATAACACGAGTCAAGTGTGCCCGGGCGGACGGACGGACGGACAGCCGCGTAGCCCTTTACTTATATATATATATATATATATATATATATATATATATATATATATATATATATATATATATATATATATATATATATATATATATATATATATATATATATATATATATACGAGATGACTTCATCAGAGTGTTCTTTAGCTCGTCATCTCTTATACTTCTGGAAGTCTTTCTCAACGTCGAGATTCCGATGCCGTTGCCATTGCCGTGTACATCGTTCTCATACAGCCAGTACATGATACACATACATACATAAAATATACATATATACCTATACATGAATTAGATTCAAATTAAATCGTAATAATATGTGGACGCGTCTAGATATAGGTAGATGGACGACGTAAAATAACTACTTGATTCCATATTCAAAGTGTGGCGTTCTCTTTTAGCGTTTTGTGTATGGACGTACATACATACGTAGGATAGATACACCTAGACACGGTTGCAGTTTTATTGTCAGTTCTCGATCGGTCCCAGTCGGCGAGAAGTTGCGCTGCTCCTGCACATACGGACCAATCGCGGTCCCTCCCCGTACTGGTCTTCGGCCTCTTTGAAACGAGCTGGGTGTGAAACCCGTGGGTAAACTGAGCGGTGAGGGAATTAGCACGAGACCTCTAACAGGGCCCAACGGACTCCGAAGTTACGGGTTTACCCAGATACGCAAAAATCTCTCTCTTTGCATTTCATTTGCTTTCCAGATGTGCTGTGTGTCTGTACGCCCATACACCTCGGCAGTACGTATTTATCTACATACACACAGGAATATAATGCAAACACGTACAACCGAAACTTGTAGACTACTTGAGTACAACATGTAATCGTAATATTTAAACGTCTTGACCAAAACTAAAATAACCTTGACTAGAACTAAAATAGTGAGACTTCAATGGGGGGAAGGGGGGGGGGGGGGGGGGGGGGGGAGATTTCAAGATCAAAGAAGTCTCTCACCGTATCAAAGAAATAGAAATGCTCGGAAAGTGAACTGTCGAAAATTTCGAGAGTTATTCGAGACCTATTATGCTTATACAGGTAAAACAGACGAATATACCTAATGGTATAGTACACATATAATATAATCGGCCGGGTGGTGTTTGAAAACGTATACTACAACCAGGGGAAACTATATAGCCCATGCATACGGTATGCCGCCAGCCAAGATACTTCCGTACCGAATCTAACTTATGAAAACAGGTATACCTATATTGTCACTTTCCCA
The DNA here is from genome assembly GCA_963924015.1 of Macrophya annulata. Taxonomy (NCBI): domain Eukaryota; kingdom Metazoa; phylum Arthropoda; class Insecta; order Hymenoptera; family Tenthredinidae; genus Macrophya; species Macrophya annulata. The sequence continues at coordinate 13,662,105 of OZ001264.1, forward strand.
AAGAGCTGTTCAAATTGACATTAAACGTGCATATACCTATACCGGTGCAGTGCACCTACGTGTATCGTGCATGATTGTTTACGCGGGCCCTACATATCCTGAATGTTACCCAGATTAGACGGAATCTGCGGCTTTCTCTCTCCCTTCCTCCCAAGATTAGGTATACATACGAATTCATCATGAAATTCCCATAGACCCTATGGGAATAAAAACAGTCGAAGCTATCGCCCCCATCACCGTATCAGTGGAAATAAACATTGTACCTCTTGCCGAGCTTGATAACCCCCTCGTCCCCTCGTGTCGAGGATAAGGGACTGCACCTATACAACTTAGGTATATACCTAGCGCCTACTTCTATACAACGAATGTGTGGATATACTAGGTATACGAATATAGGCGCGCGCGTCTCTAGTGCTTGATGTATGTATGTAGGTATGTATGTACATACATACATACATACATATGTATGCCAGTAATTGGTGTCGGTGGCTGTGCATATTATATACCGTGAGGTGAATTATTATTACTATACGCACGTTATATCTAGGGTATGCCATTCCATGGGCCATATATTGAAAGGAATAGAGATGGACGGCAATATTCATTATCCATCGCGAAATTAATCGCATCAAGACGGATCAACAATGTTGTTTGAACGACTCGAAGTTGTAAGCGCATACGCGTATTTCTCGAACGAAGCATTTGCTCGTCGACTGGTTGATTCCACGTTCAAGATTCGAAAATCCGAGCACAGCTACGTTCATGTTCAAACCATTAATGTGCAGGTCTGTACGTCTACCCGTATAACATAAATCGATGTATACATAAACAGGGTGATCCAAAGATGGTCGGATTCAAATCTAAGATGTAGACGACCCGGACGATGAAATCTGCAAAGCGGAAGACGTGGACACCGTCAATGATCCTGGAAGCTACATTCGTGTCGGAGTCAGAGACGAAATTGAATTCAGCGAGAAATACAATTGATAGCCAGGCACTCGATTTGCCACGGGCACTGATTATTTTACACTTTTGAGCCGGCACTATCTGGATCTGCACGATTTGGATCTCAACTCCGTACAGCTATGTGATTGGTCGACTTTAGACCTTTTGTAACTCGAGAACCCTAGGTCCCACGTCTTTTTGGTAAAGGACTTGTGGAACTCGTTTAAATTGAGAGGGTCAACCGTGCAGGGGAAGTATAATACTCTCGTCGAAATTTGTCAATTTTCATCCCGAACTGTTTGAGGCCACGCGTGGGATTGCCTGACGCCTACGTGCACGCTGTCCGCATAATATGCCACGAAACGGTTGAGGTTGAAACGTGTACGTGGGGGTGACTAAATATTACATGCAGTCCGTTTTGAAACGTGTACATACCTACATGTGTACCTACACGTGTACCTACATCAGGGTTGCTATGATATATACATATATATTATAGTTATGTATATGTATACAATAGGGTGTTTGGTAAGATAAAACAAAAAATCCAGGCCACCCCTAAATCAACTCCAAATAAATAAAAGCTAATCTTGTCATTTTTTCAGACTGATATTTTAACATTTACATTACAGTACATGTCTACGTATCTATGATACCCGTAGTCGTTGAAAAAAGCATGCAGCTCGTGCAGCGGGCAGTATACATATAATACCTGCGGTACCTAGGTTAGGGGTAAAAGTCCGTAATTATTACAATTAGGAAGGTTCGCCCGAAGATCGGTGTAATGCAGAGCACGCGCCCATGCTTGCTTATACAAAAACTTGTAATTAATTATGAGAGTGCTTTCGACGTTCAACGACCGGCTAGCGAGCAGCGAACGGCGAGAAAATTTTTACCGCGAGCAATTACAAATGCCAGATCACCACTCGGCGCCGGTCCGTTGCATCATTTGCCAGGCAGACGTCCGCGTTGTTATCGAATCGTTAAAATCAAACGACACTTGAGTGATTCGACTATATAGGTGTACATGCATATATGTATACAAACCATATGGATATATATATATATATATATATATATATATATATATATATATATATATATATATATATATATATATATATATATATATATATATATATATATATATATATATATATATATATATATGTGGGTGTATGTATATACGCCCGGTATATGTCATACACCGAATTTGTGTATGCACATGTATGTGTGCGTACATATATACACGTGCGTAAACACCCGCGTGTAGATATACCGAGATATACTACAGGTTACAGGTAGGTATATATACCATACTGTGTATAGGTGCACATCCAAGCTGTGCCGATGGGGCATTATTTCAATAATTGTTGATAATTATGGGACAAGGATATTTTCCGTAAGCATTTTCCCAGGCCGGGGAAACAAGCACGTCATAATTGAGTTAGCGGCGTTGGTTTTCTCTTCACCTCTCGGCAACTCGCTCTACGTCTTTTCCGCGTCTGTCCCGTTGCAGTCCGTAGACATATTATGTGCAGCAACGGCAGTTTGATACGTTGACTGCGAGCGACCCGTACCTCCAGCAGCAGCACCTTCTCAAACTTCGAGAGACGCACGGGAAGACACATCCACATCCACATCCACATCCATATCCCAATTCACGTGCACGTATAGTATACATTAGGTATGTATTCACTCACACACACACACACACACACACACACACATATATATATATATATATATATATATATATATATATATATATATATATATATATATATATATATATATATATTCGATTAGCAGGACGCTAAGTGTATTTATGTACTGCATCTCCCAGCGGTTTGCGCAACCAACCACCCATACATAACATACACATTCTACCGCCTTGTTTGTACATACGTATATGGTATACGTTACACTGACTGGCGACACCCGTATATGTATACTGCACCTTATACGTACGGGCATAATTAGGTACATACATCCACGTCTAACTTATCATATACCTATGCATGCCTACCTATTATACACGCGGCAATTGTTAAGGGTGCGGAGCGTGCAGGTATGTATACATATATATATATATATATATATATATATATATATATATATATATATATATATATATATATATATATATATATATATATATATATATATATATATATATATATATATATATATATATATATATATATATATATATATATATATATATATATATATATATATATATATATATATATATATATATATATATATATATATATATATATATATATATATATATATATATATATATATATATATATATATATATGGGTATATGTATAACACGTGGCATGGGAGGGTAGCTGCGGGGTATCCACATTATCAATACACCCATATCGGGTAAGCTCAACAGGTGTCATGCGCGCGTTGCAGTGACACTTGTTGCACAACGTATACATAATGTATGCTGCCCTATATAATACACATATATAACGGAGGATCATTTGGAGGTTCCAGACGAGAACGCAGGCTCTTGCGGAAAGGACGTAATAGGTATATGCTCCGCGACGAATCTGTAGATTTGAACACTTTACTCTTTCGATTGCTGACACCAACCCTTTACGTTATAATTCGCATATACATATAGATATAGGATTTCTCGTTTGAAATAATATGTACATACATACCTACCTACTGCGACATTAGTCCGAAGACTTGGTCTTTTCGTATCTTCGATAAGTAATAATAACGCGGAGACGATCAAGGGGTGTATGTAATATACATCGAGACACGACCTGCGCTAGTATTATAGCTTATACATTCACATGTATACATGTATACCATATTTAGGTACAGAGCAGAGCCGAGCACGGCATGTCCCGTAGTTCAGTGACACTAGACGTTGCGATAAACGAAGAGCAGTGCAGCATACCACGTTACTGACCCTGCTGCAACAGCTCGTGATAGCAACGTACGCGATAGGGTTGACGGATAAATAATGACCCGTAGTACGAACTTGATACGAGTTCTGAAGCAATAATATGCGTGTCCGTACGAGGCGTATAGGTATGTACAGGCACGCATATGCTTATACGTATGTATACCTATGTACACATCATACTATAATACGATATGCTGCAGTTTTTATACACAAGTGTGTATAATACAATATCGGTACAGCGCGGGTGGGGAAACAATATTGCGACATAATATACAACAAGAATAATATATCCCGAATACGCGGCTGTTCGACTTGACTTTTGTCACCGGTCATAGGTATATGTATACGTATAGGTGGGTGAGTTACGATTAACATTTGACATATTATAGTATAGCTGCAGCATACGAGAACTTACTTGGTGGCAACAGGTACCAGAGTCCAGTCATAGCCCTTCAGGACTTTGGCAACCGCCGCGCTGATACCCTCGCCGCCGCCGTTTACACCACCGATTCCTGGACCGTTGATATTGTTGTTGTTGTTGCTGTTGCTGCTATTGTTGTTGTTATTGTTGTTGTTTGTATTTTTGTTGTTTTTATTGGTGGTGGCGTTGTTGTTGATGTGGTTTTTGTTGTTGTTGTTGTTGATACTGTTGTGGGTAGAGGCGGAGGTGGAAGTGGAAGTGGAAGTGGAGGTGGCGCTCGTAGGATCTTCCATCCCCGTCGTCGGTGTGACTCTCGACGACTCGCCAAGAATTTCGTTCATGGTCCCGAACAACTACGTGTGTGTACCTGCAGTACAGGCTGTCCGCGTTAGGAATAAATACCTATATCTAGATATCTTATATCAACGCAACTGCACGCGCACCCACAAAGTTTTTGCACCCAGGCTGCTTTACAAAAAGATAAACCAATTCTCCCGCATCAATCACCCAACCAGTTGCTATACTCGTAGAGTTATGTTTAGCTAGTCTTGCGAATGACTTTAAATGTGTATGTTCGTGTCACAAATTATTGTCAAATCACCACCAGCTCGAACTTTTGACGCGACGCGGTATAATGTAACGTCACGGTTCACTCGTTCAAATCTCGTCGTTATTATAACGTTAGTCTGAAGACTGACTCGCTGTCGTGCCTAAACAGTGACAATATATCATCGAATAGTTATGTTGCTTTAACAAACTTATTCACAAATTCCTGAGTCCCGTTCCTCAATTATTATGATGCTACTATATAGAAGAAATATTATAGTATATATGATAGTGAGCCTCGCCAGTCCCAAAGCATCTCGGCCGCCACCTCTTTCTCGTTCAAGATGTCGAACGAACGTATAAAGTAACTTGCTTGAAATGTTGAAATTACGAAAGTATAACGGATGCTGAATTTACATTAGGTAGGTGCGACGACGTCAACTTTGCCTTCGTTGTGGGGATGAAGGATAGAACCTTCCGGCGATGCACTCGCGCGTGCTATATACCACTGTGTGAAATAAGTATTGAATATATATCAATTTCCCGGGAATAATAACCAAGCACAGTTTCCGTCACAACGGCGGTTCCTCTTTGCCGTGGATCCCGCGAAACGTTTCGAGCTCAAGTGCGGTGGTATAACGTCGCCCCAGGGCGCCTCCACCACGAGGCTACGGAGAGGCGGAGTCTGTCCTCGGCCGTGTATACATGTGTATATACTTATAGTACACATACACATACACAGACACGCGCGCGCGTGCAAGTATATATACAACACCGATACATACGTGCAGGCACTTGTTGCTTCCTGACGCACCCGAGGGCCAAATTGCGTTTTTCTTGCCTCGCGCGCGCCTCTTTCTCACTTTTTTTCGTTCTCTCTCTTTTTCCCCGCTTCTCCTTCGTTTTGTCGCCGCGCTCTAGCCTATATCCATCGAAGTGAACCGCTATTGTCGCCATTTTATTTTCACCCCTACATATGTAGTATTATTATGTCCGTCATTACGTCTGTGTATACGCAGTGGGTATTAATAGTGTAGCGTATACATAAATAACATGGTGGGCAAAGATATTACGCAAGCTCCTGTAATAACCATTATCACAACTATACCTATATGTGCTATGGGTGTACCTGTACAGACCTGTACATTGATGGTTTGAAGATGAACGTAGCTGCGCTCGGATTTTCGAATCGTGAACGTGGGCTCAATCAACCAGTCGACGAGCAAATGCTTCGTTCGAGAAATACGCGTATGCGTTTACAACTTCAAGTCGTTCAAATAACATTTTTGATCTGACTTGACGCGCGCTCTGACTGCTAAACGTCGACTGTGGGCGCATGGCAGCGCTAGTAGAGTTAAGTCGATGTTTAATGACGCTGATTTTTCGGGTAAACCATTAATGTGCAGGTCTGTACCCATGTATTTACATATATTAGATATCTATGTAGGTGATGAACTGGTCACGTATATGTATGTAAATCACTCACTGATCGCATATATACACTTGACACCAAAATTAGCGGGTCGCCCTATTTTTGCTCCAAAAAACCTCCGATTTCAAAATCTCATAACACAGCGAAAAAAGACAAAAAATAACCACCGTAGAAGCATTCTGGAGATTGAACCTTCACCTTTCCGATTATCACTGACAAATGGGCCCACATCTCTTTGTTCATAAGTGATGCTTCTTCGAAACATCGCGTGTCGAATGTGGAAACTGAATATGGAGTATGCCCACGACAGGCGTCCAGGTCTGGTCTGATAAATTGAAGTTTTTTGGAGGATGTACTATGGAAAACTTAATCTACTGATGTTTGTGAGAACAAATACGGATGATAAAATAATTTGAACAATATATAATTTTCAAAGGACATACGTAGGTATGTGCTCAGCTGTACAGCTCGTATCGAGCGGAAGTCGCTGCACTAAGAGTAACATTTTCTCCCACTTCTGTCCCCCCCCCCCCCCCCCCCCCCCCCCCCCTCCTTCTCTCACAGATGAATACTGCATGTATGTATTTTGACCGAGGCCGCGGTTGCTGAGAAGTAAGAGGGTTACCATGGTTACGATATCCTCCGAGTCGGAGGCCAATCAGGTTATTCCTGGCTCCTCCTTCTCCCAACGCCTCTTTGTTGGTCAGCTCGCTCACCCCCCCCCCCCCCCCCCCCCCCAACCCTCCTTTCCACCACGAGGTACATTCATCTTTGCGCTGCTCGACGATTGGTCACCGGTCAGCATAATTATGACGTCACTCACACCTAGCCGTGCTGCATCGTGGTATTTTAACGCGTATCCCGGATAGCCGCCTTCCATAGGTGTATAGCTATATGTATGTATACACGTACGTGTGGACTATGTGTTCACGCGCGAACAGGTATACCGGTGTTCTAACGTGAATACTCTGTATGGTACTATTCGGCACACCGAGCCTGCCGGGTTGTTTAGCGGGGAGTGCTATACAGCAGAGGATCTGGCGAAATCGGGACCCCAATTAGGAGCCTATAACAAGGCCCACATGCAGGCACGAGCAACAAAGTTATAAGGAAGTCTAGGTCCACTGCAGTCGCGCTTCGGTGAACGCAGTGGTCAAGATCCGACTGTTCTTTGCCAGCCGTCACAGCATCCCCGCGTCATAATATCGTACTCGAGGTATATATATATAGTATATACCTCCGCACGTCTACAATGACCCATCACATAAATCCAAAACTGAATTATGTATGCATGTTATGTATATGTATAGGTATACATATGCATCTTCTATATTGATATCTAATTATATGTATACAATGATAGATAACTTCACATCCCGCAACCTTTGCCATGAAACTTCCTTTTTACATTTTTCTTGATCCTTAAGTCAGTGAATGTTCGCCGCACACGATATATTATACTTATAGTGCCTCGAATCGCTACGATATTCAGTCGCCATTTTGAATGATCGCCGACTGATGTTTTGAATTTTGAAAGTGAATAAAAATTGAATATGTATAGACAAGCTGTACGTATACAAGGTCATTGCAACGGGCATCTACATCAAGTAGGTACATACATGGAATTACTTACGTGCATACGTGTATATAGTATACAATGTATATGTATAAGATACTTCCAAGAACAGTAACATTCATCCCAGGATCAGGGACCTCAGCTCGACCTCCGGGAGTCTGCCGCGGACGTCGACGTGGATAATCTCGTGATGATCCCGCAGGGATGATCGTCCAAATATCGTGGCACGCGTTTGAAAGGTAAATACCCGACGCTAGCGTCGTAGGGTCCTATTATCCTTAAGAAAAATGAACAATCTTCACCCGGATACCTGCGTGTATATGTGTATTAACTCGCGCTGTAGATAACATTATATCGGTATAGGTATATAATAGCTGGTGATCATTGCCGGTGAGTATAATTCTGAGAGCCAAAGTACATATAGGTACCTAAATGCATAAGGACACGGCAGGGGAATCCATTTCGTATCCTTAAGGTAGGTATACGAGTATAATGTATAATACATGCAGGTAAACCAACAATGTCCTGGCTTACAGTTGTCCCGTGTCCGTCAATTAATTCCTTGTTATACCTGTACCTATCCTATATCCAATACGCGCACACATGGTATATATGTATATTTATATCTTTATACCTACCATGTATACATAAATGCAGTTGTAATGTGATTTATACACGTCGTTTTTGCAGACCTTACTACTTATACGGATACGTTAGTTGTAAAGTGACTTCGGTACTATAATACATGCGTATAGACATATCTGGATATAGTATACTCATAGGTTATACATATATCTGCAATATTCCTATATTGTATGTAGGAATTATGTATCTACGATATGGATAGGTTGCTCCACGAGTGTTTACGTCCGTGGTCGATATGACATTGCAGAATGCTAGCTACAGCCGCACTCTCTTGGGGGTCCTGGTCGTGGAGTCCACCTCCCGGGGGATAACGTGTGTCGGGATCCCTCGTTCCCGACGCCGCCTCGGTCCCGTCGCGCACGACGGACTCTTTCAAGTACCCGACGCGGTACCGCCGGGCTGCGCCGTGTCTCGCACAGCATGCAATATATACGCGCATACACTATACCCGAATGTATATGATCCTATGTAAGTGTTTATGGTATTATAAGTATGTACACTCTCATGGTCATATTTTATGTAGGTATCTTGGGTGGGTATATAATATTCATATACTATGCCTATACCCACGGCTATATGTATATTAAGGATTATAGTGTGGCGGATTCTATCAGCCAGTTGTACCTATATGGGTGATATCTCGGTTAATCGGTGCTATTTTTTTCTATAACAACATCCCGGACTCGTCAGATCTTAAGGAATAAAATTTAATATAGTATATGTATATCGAAGATCCGCGGGATATAATACCGCTGCACAATGCGTAAAAGGTATAGAGATACGTATGTATATGTACTCGAAGGTATATATACACGCAACGTATACACGTATACTATCAAGCAAAATACATATACTGTATGTAGGTATTCACAAGAAATATATTAGGAATACCGTTTGTGACATTGATTGCCAGTATTCTAACGGTTGATACGACCCACCGCCCGCCACCAACCCCTCTACTACACAAATGTCCCTCTGCTACTAACCTTCAGCGAACAACTCCAACGATTGAATTCTTATGTACGTATACGTTTGCAGGAAAATATACATGCCTATCCAATGGTATAGATATATTATTCATGATATATGTATACATAGCAATTAGATAGAAAATTGATCATATCAATTTTCAGTCGATCGATATGGGTATAATATGTGTGTATAGGGTGGTTTTATTATACCACATCTTTATTTTCTGATGGACGGAAAATGTAGCAGTTTTATGTATACATAGCCATGCGCATATATACTCTCATATATACATATAAGTATACATATAATGCCCATCATCCGTGACATCTGTGTGGGTATGGTACCCCACCTTATCAAAGCCGTGATTCTCACCTGCGGCCTGCAGGTGTAGACGCGCTTATCCATCACTCCACTGTTGCAATCCCACTCCTCGTATATATACACGCTACATATACCGATATGTATGTATATATACATATACATAGTTATGTTATATAGTATATATTTATATATATATATATATATATATATATATATATATATATATATATATATATATATATATATATATATATATATATATATATATATATATATATATATATATATATATATATATATATATATATATATATATATATATATATATATATATATATATATATATATATATATATATATATATATATATATATATATATATATATATATATATATATATATATATATATATATATATATATATATATATATATATATATATATATATATATATATATATATATATATATATATATATATATATATATATATATATATATATATATATATATATATATATATATATATATATATATATATATATATATATAGGCAATTGTGAGATTCGAAAATGCACACGTAGTAATGATGATCGTTATATGCCTACACCGCGGTATACATACCTATAGTAGCGAGGTATAAGTATAAGAAATCGAAAAATTATTGCAGCTATATACACATAGTTATCCCATAGTTCGAAATTAACGCGAAATCGCATATTGGCGCCACGTGCGTCTGCAGCTAGCCTGAATGTTTACCAGCTTGGAAAGAGTGAATCCTCCGTTTCTCCCCATATACCTCCGCCACCGCCACCGCCACCACCGCCGCCGCCGCCGCCGTGCGCCATTAAGTCAATATTATTGTTCGCCGGCTAAAAGTGAATTCGGTCACTCCTCAAGATAACAGCCGAGTGCAGATGAAGAATAGCTGTATAAGCGTTTTCGATTGCAGGGCGCGGTTTAGCGCACGTGCACTTTTGCGGTATACACCGTACAGGATATACATATACAGGTACAGGTATATATGTGCATACAGGTATACCTATAATAATACGAGTATTGGACGGCAAAATGTGAAAATCTCCCAAGTCCCGTATAAGCTACAGGGCAACCTCACCTCTATTATAACGCTACGGCGTTGGCGTATACATATATATGTATATATCTATATACAACAATCACCGTCAAACATAATACATATAGGTGGTATACGAGTGTAACACGTTCGGCGGACTCACGCAGGTATCCAAATTTCCAAATTGTCGCGCGGCGACTGCAGCCGTCACGAATACAGAATTCACAGATGCGCGTCGATTTCTATACGTGCAGTACATAATACTTAAAAACTTACATGGATCTTAGTGCTGGCTCCTAAGAGATGAGCGCCCTACGACCTATACGTCGGTCGTGCCACAGTGCCTGTTTCGCTTTGATGTTTCCGCACAAAAGCCGCCTCTACCCGCGTATACGCGTACGCCTCACGTGTCACGCTCCTATACCTATATGTATAATACACCCATACCTATAAATGTGATCTCTTTGTCAATGTGCGCGCGTAGATGTATGGGTATACATACGTGTGTGTGTGTGTGTGTGTGTGTGTGTGTGTGTGTGTGTGTGTGTGTGTGTGTGTGTGTGTGTGTGTGTGTGTGTGTGTGTGTGTGTGTGTGTGTGTGTGTGTGTGTGTGTGTGTGTGTGTGTGTGTGTGTGTGTGTGTGTGTGTGTGTGTGTGTGTGTGTGTGTGTGTGTGTGTGTGTGTGTGTGTGTGTGTGTGTGTGTGTGTGTGTGTGTGTGTATATATATATATATATATATATATATATATATATATATATATATATATATATATATATATATATATTGTTGCGGGATGTATGGCTCACTGTACACGCTAGCTCATTCATTCATTAAATTAGTTGTATAATTAGGCATCTATAGATAGCGGGTAAAATGGCGCAGCAGCTTTTCACGGTAGCCTCTCGCCAATATCCCATCTCAAAATTTGGTACATCAACACATCGTATCTCTGTGTATAAGACATAGGTTTGAGATACGGTATAAGTTGAACCAAACTTTGAGATACGATGTTGGTGAATCACATTTTGACCTACGATGTTATATTGAATCAAATTTTGTACATTTTGTACATCTATGTATATTATATGTATATGTTTAAATGCCGAATAAGTTCATCCTTGAGGAAATATTATGATTTTTACGAGTCTCAATGCATATATCAGCTGTATGTTTTACCTTGGCAAAGAAAACTACATAGCCAATATATAATCTTAGTCATGGACGGGTAAAAATTTTCAAATTGTGAGGCACAATTATAGACCTCCTCAACAAATCATAATCAGAATTTTCACTCAGAATCGATTTCTACATTAACAAGTGATTAATCGAGTTAATATTATTCACTAGTACAATACATTTGTATACGTATAGCTACGCGACATTGAAAAATAGTATTGTCTTGTATTAATTTTTATAAAATCACAAGATTTTTTAAGGGAGTCCGTTGTGCCCTACCCTCCTCTATAACGTACAATCGTATTCTCATCTCAGGAAATTTCTCATTAATATATTCCACGCGTCTTTGTTGTTTTGTGGCAATGTCTGTCGCCTCCCGGACCAGCAGGACGATTCCGAGACTCCGTCTACCCCCCACCCGCCAGACTTGGCCACGGAGAGGTGGTCCACTGTGTACAGCCGACCGCCTCCACGATCTCTCATTTTCTATCTCCTGGTGGCAGTGTCTCTCAGTGCGCGAGGCTGACCCCCTCGCAGCTCCAAATTTTCGCGCACATCTCTCTCGAAGTGAACTCCCAGCCCGTGACGACTCTGTGCCGATGAATAGGCGGGGACCGCCGGCTGTCTCGAACAACGGCGCGTATATATGTTATAGCTGATAAGAATTTCAACACATTGTATAGAGATAGAAGGAAAAAGAGTAGAAAAAGCACCGAGATAAATAGCAATAATCATTTTTTGCCTAAATATCAAATGTATAATCTGTATAATATTGCGTCGAGTCTCGGCGTGAGCGTGGGGGAGTCGGACATAAGTCCCATACATGCTGCAACCTGTAGCGTGTAACGATCAGTGATGAATTAAATTAAAACATCGGACCAACCGCGGTAGTTATGCAATAATATATAATTGTATACCTATATACGAGCACGTATACGTATTACACGTATGTACACACACACACACACACACACACACACACACATATATGTATATATATATATATATATATATATATATATATATATATATATATATATATATATATATATATATATATATATATATATATATATATATATATATATATATATATATATATATATATATATATATATATATATATATATATATATGCACATATATGCGCTCACACGGATGCCATGTACTGCAAACGCATGTGTGCATCAGTAATCGTCCTGCGACTGATTGTATAAGTGAGAATCATGAAAAGAAATAGTATCTACGCATATAGGTATAATGATATGTCGATTCATTGATGTTCGAAGTAAGGAAAGTCGGAGTGAATGCGTCGTGCCGACGATTCCGTCGCGATTCTCCTGAATTGTCGGCATTCCTATACCTATACATGTAATGCGCAGTTTTAATGAATTGCACGAATTTAGAAGTGCCACGCGTTGCAGCTGTTATATGCGTTAAATATCGCATTATAGAACTGCAGGTGGAGCTATATCGTGTACATACATACGTAATAGGTATACACTTATTATATAGGTATACTCGTACCTGCCTGGATCTCGAGTCGTTGACAGTTTGACGGTTTGCCGCTGCAAACGATTTGGTATACGTGATTTGTGTAACCATATACATATACAACCTACTCACCTCGTACGCACTTATTTCGCCTATAAATTTAAGTGAAAATTTATAGTTAGCTACGGGTAGATGGTTACATGTGGGTTATAACAAGACTGCAGTTATTATACCGGCGAGTGCGGGTTCTCCTCGCTGTATGTAGTGTACGCGCATTCAGTGTAGAACGTTCATGCCACTTTGTCACCTATGATATATTATATCGGTGTCCGTGCACGGTAACCGAGTGCTGCATTCATTCCTTCACGTTTGGCAAAACCATTATCGTCGAACGTCGGAGAGTATACAGCGATATCCTATGAGCAACTCTGGAGTGCGGGCTCGTAATTTCAATAAATTTCGAATCGAAGTCTGCCCGTAACGCCGCACCGTTTGTCTTCAATGGAGGGAGACGATGCCGGACCATCGAGCCGCGGGAATAACAGTTTGGATGACGCAGTTGGAAAACTGCTTCAAGGTACAATATTATAATGTATGATGCGCAAACTGGGGAACTGGATGAAACGATCGAAAGATCGGGTTTTGTTACGCATATCCCGTATGCTATTGTACACTTACATGCATATAGGTACTATTGGCTAGATGGGAAATCAATCAAACCCTATCATTTGATGCTTGAGTTGCTTGCATGCAGGCGTTTTCAATTCACCATATTGCGTGCATGTCCAGAAAGACTCATGGTATATCTACATACCTACATTATCCGCGTCTGTATTATAATAGTCTGTATAGTATCTATACATATATTCTATCATCTGTATGTCTATATATTATACTTATTGTAGATACTTGTGAAAGTATAGTATATTGTACTGCGGATACCTACGGTGGGTTGTATGTATTGTACCTGCGTGGTATCTTTCGTCGTCCCGCGAATGACAGATGCAGTTCTTCTTTCGTCGGGGCCTGCAGCAGCGAGCAGCAGCAATGACTCAGAAGACTAACCGCTTATACCCTGGCAGCCGTGCTGAATGCGTTCACTTCGCTTATAATTACGCGTAAATATACAAATTTACAGGCGGCCGCACCACCGCCGATATATACTGTGCGCCAAGTGTATTGCAGTCGGTATAACTTAGCGTGTCATACTTAGCAAATGCAACTGATATAGGTAGGTTATAAATAATATCCAATTCAGCGCGTAAACGCTTATAGGTCCCTCTGATACATACCTTTTGCATTGTGAAAAATTATATAAAACTTATACGACTCCTTGAGCCTTCCCCGCAGGATTCTGATCGCGTGAAATCCGCACCCTGCGGACTTATAACTGCAGTGCCTTGTTGGTCCAACTGTCAGTATTCTGGGCCCGAAATTACAGAAGAAACGACGTTGTTTTATATTCAACGATCAATGAATTTCGGGGCTTTATTGGTTACTTTGAAGACTGTCCTCAAGGAATTTATATATTTAATGCATACTGTTAGGACTTGGGCCTTTTGATATATTGTTCTGGGGCCCCGAATACTTTGGCAAACTGAAATCACTACAATTCACCAATAATGGGGAGTATCGGAAGACTGCTATAAACTCTCTAGAGGCTCTAGGCAAGACCGTACCAAGGGGTCCAAAAAGTCGGTGTCCTCAATATACTTAGGTTTTATAAGGAAATTATTGTTGAATTCAGTAAAATCGTACGATGAAGCCAAAAAAGTGACTTGAATGACTCAATAGTTTGGTCAGAATAAAAACGAGAAACAAATCCAGATTGACAAAAAATGGAATATTTTTGTCGCAAAAAATATATTTGGTGGTGTTCTAAATAATATACATTTTTTCGCCGAGAATATTTCGTTTTTTGTCATTCTAGATTTGTCTCTCGTTTTGTGTCTGACCAAACTATTGAGTCATTCAAGTCACTTTTTTGGCTTCATCGTACGATTTTACTGAATTGAATAATAGTTTCCGTCTTATTATTATCCATATTGACTTCGGCACCCTTTCCAATCAAGCTAAAAATCTGGGGATTTCGGATTTCGGACACTATTATTACGTCAATATCTACTGATTCAAGGGGTGGCATGAGTATACGATGTTAGAAATTAACGACCATCCAAATATTCATGTATACCGTGGGTTTTCGCGGATGCGCAAAATAGGAAATTGCAGGTTAAAAACAATTTAAATTAAGTTCAGTTATTTTTTTTTTCATTGGAAAACTCGCGGTATAATATAGGTATACATATGTGTATATATATATATATATATATATATATATATATATATATATATATATATATATATATATATATATATATATATATATATATATATGATATGTATACCGTTAGTATGCTGTATACGATATCGAAGTCAATATGTATATAATTATGTATACGCGTTCACGAAAACGCGGTCATCATTTATCTCCGGTCGCGCATCTTCATTGCGTCGTTTAGCAGTGGCATTTTAATTGGCGTTGAAAGGCCAGCCTGCACGCACGTCGCCTGCAGCCATTGCTTTTCGCTCCCTATATCGTCGGTGCGGATTTATCCTGGTGATACGTAGAACGAGATGGCCGTTGGGGTCCGGGGATGCGGGTTGCCGACGTTAGTTGGTACCGTTCGGGATGCCCGGAGATTTTCATGGCAGGTGCTGCGAGTCGAGCGCGACCAGGAGCGCGGGACCCCGGCGCTAATTGCGCGCGGACAGATTTAAATCTGACACATCTCGGCCTCCGTCGGTTACGGTATTCTACATATGGGTATACACATATACATAATATATCCCTCGGTCCGCGATCATCCGTCCGTCCATCGTTCTTCCGCTTGCTGGCCGTCGACGCAATAATTTGGTTATTTGACGTATGTATGTATGTATGTAACGGTATCTGTCGCCGCCTAACTTGATGCAACTGAACATGCGAGTGGTTTTAATTTCCTTCAAGTTGTCGCGAAATAAAAAACAGCACACTGATTGAACAGAGGAGCAAAGGATGCTTTTGTTTCATGCCAACTTTATGGAATTTAGAACCACTCGTATGTTCAGTTGCATCAAGTTAGGCGGCGCAGGCGACAGATACCATTTCCCTGACTGTACATTACATTGGCCAATTATAATAACAGGGGTGTACACCTATATAATATGCGTCATAACCAAGCTCTAGGCACACGTAGGTACACGCATGTATTCATATCACAGGCATGCCGCATGCCTCCCCACTGTATAGGTGTATAACCCATATGATGATGATAATATGTACACAATTATGACGAGTCTCAAGATTCTCGATCGGTTTCGAGTTGCACGCATTCTTCTGTTATACAATGTATGTATGTACTTATACGAGTAGACATTGTACGTATGTACATACATACATACATATGTATACCTATCATATTATTTACGCAGCGTATATCGCGGCGGGTCTTTGACGCGTGTGGGTATGGGTGCGGGATCAGGATGGGAAATCTATAGGTATGTATGTACAATTCATACATCATAGGCGCATACATACCTACAAATCGTGTGGGTGGTTTTACCCATGATGCGCAAATGTATTATATACCTATGGTGCATATACATACATACTTATACATACGTCCGTTACAGTATATTGTTAATTGGGGCACTGTCTATTTCGATAGTTTGAAACTGCTTGAGAACGGATTTGGTTCTTTTATCGCTCCTTGGCTAAATATTTAAAGTTACATCAGGAAACAGAGGCTCGCTGTCCGCCAGACATCTCGTAAACGGCCGATTTATGGACGCCTTTCGGATCGTACGGTGTATTTTTTTCTCTCGAATTTTTCAATACAGTTACGTCGTGAAAATCTTTCATCCTAAACTGACAAACGTACTGAAACACCGGTAATGACAAGGACGTATGGGCTGCATTTGTATGTATGGGGTATTTCAGGCCATACTCGATAAAAGGTTGACTGATTGTTAGTAGGCAAGTAGCTAGACAGTCTACTGCGAAACCAACAGGAGCTGTCTGCTAGACCGAGTCTGACACTACGTGGCGTCATTCCGAGGTGATCCTTTCGCAACTCATCAGAAGCTCGTGTTTTGCAGCAGGCTGTCTAGCTACTTGCCTATAGTAACTATCAGCCCAGTAACTTTTCTGATTTTCACTTTCGGCTCAGAATCATCCTCGGCAAGTGTACAATACATTGGGGTGGTTAAATGAAAGACAAAAATCTTTTCATCTTATAAGTAGTAGTCTCAAAAGTTAATCTTGGGCATAAAAAAAATCCTCCCAACAGAGCAGCATGATATTTCAATTCTACTAAGGGCTCATCGAGAATCCATTTTTCCGTTCACATTATACCTATATGTATGTATATAACATGCGAAGTGTTTTGTTTTTCGGTAAATGTAGTGTCACTCGAGGTCATCGTAATGGTGTACATGTCGATCAGTCAAGTCAAATATATTTATTAGTCCAAAGTTTCAACATCAATTCGTTGTCCACTTCAGGGACCTTTTTCATATCCAGAACCAACGGAACGGCCTTTGAAAGAAGATCTTTTTTTTTGTTCAATTACCCTAATGCATGTATGTTATACGTATGTATGTATGTACATACATAAAAAATATACATACGTATCTCATACGTAGGGTATGTATGTACGTGTATGGTGTATAGGTATACATACACGAGTGAAGAGCATAATTTTTGGTGTACGGGCTACTAAACGTACACGTGGTACATACATACATACATACATACATACCTATAACCCACCTGGGTATATATGTATGATAGTTTTATATCAGGTGCCGGGCTTTGCATATATATATATATATATATATATATATATATATATATATATATATATATATATATATATATATATATATATATATATATATATATATATATATATATATATATATATATATATATATATATATATATATATATATATATATATATATATATACATCCGCGCCGGTATAGCGATATCACCGTCTTCTGATTTCTCTGCGTCCCGCGCGGTATAAGGTTATATTCTCAACTATTCGGCAATCCTCTTCAGGATTTCCGCGTACGGGAACCCTGTGGAGGACCGCCTTCGATGAAAGGAAACCGACAGAGGCGCCGCCCTGGCCGTCCGTGACCCCATGGTAATTAGCTACCGTGGCAGGCACACGTCTCCTCGAAGGGGCGGCGTATGCATATATAGGGACCGCAGGCGGGGAACTTGAGGGAAGAGTCCGCGAGAAGCCTAATGATTCTCGGCGAAGCAATTACGGGCGAGAATACCACTTTGAAGTCATTTTCGGTATCGTATACTATATATACATATAGTGTAACTTATGCATTTAGGGTATCTAGGTATCTGCACGTACGTATACGTATTGGTACATACACCTATACGGGTGTATTCGTGTCCACTGCATTACCTACACGTGTATAATATACGACGAAACGTCCCGTGCTTACGGTGTACATGTAAATATATATGCATATATATGTATATGTATTTGTATATATGCATATATATGTATATGTATTTGTATATATGCATATATATGTATATGTATTTGTATATATGCATATATATGTATATGTATTTGTATATATGTATATATATATATATATATATATATATGTATATGGGTATATCAGTGTCAGGGCATCAGGAAATCCCCGTATACTCGTTTCTTGTCTGTGTCACAGGATACGACTGGACGCTTTTGCCAGTTACTTCGAGAGCTGGCGGTCGTCGGAATGCCCACGTGAAGAGGCCGATGAACGCGTTCATGGTATGGGCCCAGGCAGCCAGGAGGAGACTCGCCGATCAGTATCCCCAGCTGCACAACGCCGAGTTGTCCAAGACCCTCGGGAAATTGTGGCGGTAAGAATTATCTAGCTAATACTGTTTTGGCTGATCTCCTTCCCCTCCCCAATAAATCACCCCGTGATTGATGATTCTCTTCTAAATTCTATGTACGCACACGGAAGCAGAAGGCGATCACTCGCCCATTACACTGCATCATACAATATATGTAATACCTAAGTAGTTAGCGGGGTGACAATAAGTAAAGCTGCAGTGATCTTTTCTTTTTTAATAATTTTCCGTACCATTATACGAATCTGCCTGTAGCTAAAGCCCGCCATGAAAATTTAACAACTTTTTACGTAACCTAGTCGGCTTAAAACGCGAGTACAATAAGCGTGCGTATACTGGATATTGTAGGTATACGTCAATGCTATAGGTATTAGTTCAACGAGACGAAAGTCGGCACCTTCTATTCCAATGGAAATTATTCTGATAACGCATGACAACGGGGCTACGTATCGACGGGGGCTGGCGCTGTACGGACCAACTGTACCCGTTTTTTTCGCAAAAGCTCACCGCTGATGTTTCGTTGGGGAAACTAAGCGGCGCCATCGAGGCATACGGATCGGACCTGAAAAATCACAGCTACATGTATATTACACATACCTATATACCTATACGTATAGGTATATAAAACGAGAGTTGAATTATAGCGCGTATATGTATACACGTCCTATGCGTAAAACTCACGAGCTCGTCCAGCCCATGAGCGGTTCGGTCCAGTTCTTTTCCGGATCGCGGGACGCCAGCCAATGGTGGGTGTGAGCTGTTCCGATCATGGTGGCATACTTGGCCGAACGGTGAACAGCGACCGCGGTCGGATGGCTTCGCAAAGTCGGAACTCCGTTCGTCGTCGCGACGCTCTCGGGATACGCAGGGTGTAATATCAGGGCGCTACCGGATGATCTTTGAAGTGCTTCCAGCTTTTTGCAATCTGCCGTCGCCCACTCGGGATCGAGCGCGGGTGCTTCGTCCGCTTGCAACGCCTCGTCGAAACCTGAGCCGTAAGGTAGCTGTGCGTCACCGTCACGGGCAAGTGCCGCGAGCCGGCGCTGCGAAAGATCAACTTTTTGTGATTAATATGTATAGTACCAATAATATTCTTTTTAATAAATCATTGAGATGATTCGGAAGAATAGGCGGACGCGATAGCTTTAATAAAATCATTAGCCACGTGACTATAGCGTAGGTATATGCAGTATAGTATACATATATGTATGTTGGGGCATTTCAAGCCAACTCGAAAAAGGAAAAATCAAAGTGGTACTCGTTATAACGTTCCCGTTCTTTCGAGTGGTTTCAATTTCCTTCAAGTTGGCACGAAATAAAAAACGGTACATTTGTATGTTTAGTTGCATCACGTTAGGCGGCGCGGGCGACGGATACCATTTCCCTGACACTATACATATACATGTGTATACATAACGTATGAATACATATATGTGTGTCCATATAAGCACCGATCGTATATCGCCGCAAAAAACTGTAGCGACAGGATTCGTGTCCATGAAATGGATTAATACACATTATCCACGTCGCAGTACGCGGAACCCCCTTTTTTCTTAATGCCGCGTCACAGGTCTGCCCCCAATACTATGTATACATTATATTCAATACGAATAATTGCTAAAATAATTATTTACCTTCACGAGCAGCAAGGGGTCAGTTTTGATATGGTCGAACCCACAATTGACACCGCTACGAAGCCAGCGTAGCATGCTCATCAATGTATTCGCCAATTGAATGATCTTAAAATGCAAGTGTAACGCGCGTGGTGTAGACGACAGAAGCACGGATTTTCAGATGAATAATTTCAATATTTTTCCTCACAGACATTCGCACCCTATTCTAAACTTCCTAAACATACATACCTATGAGTAGGTATATCTGTCAATTTATCACGCACTATTATAGGTATACGTACTATGAATATGTATATCGTATGGTTCCCATGTCAACCGAGACGTCAGTATACTATACATACATACATATGTATGTACAATAGGTATACCTATACCTATACCCATAAATCGATAGAAGTGTCCAAGGTGTATTTTACATGACTATTATGTATCACACGTTACATTCCTACCCATCACAGCATATGTATACGTATACATATTATGTATACGTACAGACGGCGTCAATATTAGATCGTCGCTGCTAATATCGTCGCACGCGAAATAAACATATCTGACGATGGAACAATATTCACGAGTATACATATAGGTATACGGCCGCCGCGTCTTTGTTAATTTTTATGCCTGAAACTACATGGAGGGCGCAGAGTACGTACTACGTACACACATACATTGTCCGCAGCTATACTGGTCAAATCAAAAGACCAACTAATGAATTGCAACCGAGGGAGTTGATGAAATGCTGAGTATTGAATTAGTCGCACGCTAAAATGCATTCACACTACATATCTAGTATACCTATATCTATATGAATTGTTAATCGCCCCGGTCCGCCATCTCCGAAATCAAACGAGATGCGATAAAGTATGTATTTGGTAGAAAAATGCTGTCCTCATTTTAGGTATTTTCGAATTTTGACGTTCCCAGAGGAACAAAATGGTTTGAAATAAATTTGAAAAAATATTCCCAACATTTTATTTTATTTATGTCAAACCATTTGAGCCTCTGGGAGCATCAAAATTCGAAAATACCCAAAATAAGGACTGCACCCCAACGTGGATGTACAGACCTGCACATTAATGGTTTGAACATGAACATAGCTGCGCTCAGAGTTTCGATTCGACTCTCGATTCAACTCGCACCACGGAGCAATCGACAAGCAGACGCTTTTTTCGCGAAATAAGGGCATAACTATTGTTCCGCGAAAAAAGCGTCAGCTTGTCGACTGCTCCGTGGTGCGAGTTGAATCGAGAGTCGAATCGAAACTTTGAGCGCAGCTATGTTCATGTTCAAACCATTAATGTGCAGGTCTGTACGTACATACATACGTATGTATGTACATACATCCATACATATATACATACGTACATTCATACATACATACATACACACATACGGACGTACCGGGCATGTACTGTATATGTATAATTGATCGGACATATGATTTTCAGAATCTTGAGCGACGTGGAGAAGCAGCCATTCATTGAGGAAGCGGAAAGACTTCGAAACGCTCACAAGAAGCAGCATCCCCATTACAAGGTATGAAATGCATCCGCCCGATATTTAAAATCTGTTTACGATGTGACTTCGGAATATGCATTCTCCAATCATATACATATACTACAGATATACGATATTCAAAATGATCGAGTATTATAGGTATGGACCATCTTCCAAACGATTTTCGTTGATACTTCGCCGCCCCAAAATGAAAAATTTCCCCATGAAATTTATTTCTTCTCTTGTCCCGGACTTGGAAAAAAAGAAAACATCTATATACCTATATGTATATACCTAGGTATATGATTATACAATGACATTTTCTCAAACTTTATTTCGAGTAGATCTCTGTAATTAGATGCGTAGGTATATGTATTTATGTATAGACGATGGTATACCCCGACTACGATATTCACGACTATCGCGAGGCGTTGAAATATTATTCTCTTTACTATTCAATCCCTCCTCTTCCACCCTATAAACCGCATATAAATAGGTATTCCTTTGAAAACAGCCGTTGGACTATATACCATGTAGTCTGTAGGTATATACCTATGTTATACATAGTATACCTATACATACCTATATACGTATAATGAATATGGTATGATCTGCATAATATGTATTGTGTATATTATAATACTTGGTTGCATTTATATGAACAATTTGTTCCAGTATCAGCCAAGACGACGGAAGCCAAAGCCGGATGATCAACCGGGCATGATTCTTACGCATCGCATCATACCGGTATCAACGAGCATCGAGAAATCCGCGGGCCCTGCAACAGGAGACTGCGGTTACGGACGGCTGCTGTACCACAATACAGGCAAGGCCAATGACAGGCCAACGACATGCTGCACCACGGAGCCGCCCAGAGTGTACAACGAGTCTTCGGCACCGTTCATGCTCCCGGAAACGGTCAAGTATAACAGCCAGCCTGTCGAGCATCATAAGGTATATTCCGCTAAGGGAAATCGGTTCACCCTCGAGCCGCAGCCTCCGAGATACGAAATGTCCAAGACGTATCCCGATGTCAGGAGGCCAGACCTGATCCCCGCCAGGTATCACCACCACCACCTCCACCACCATCACCACCATCGCCACCGGCGTGATAACGGCAAGGACAACGACAACGACAACGACTACGGCAACGACAACAACTACAACGACAACGACGAAGACGACGACGAGGAGGGTGACGGTGATGACGACGACGTCGACGTCGACGTCGACGTTGACGGTGCGCCAAAGTATGTCGAATCACAGACGAAAGGCTACGACCTACCCAAATATCCGGAAACCGCGAAAGCGTACCAGGATAATTTCAAGTACACCCACGAGGCCACGGGTGGTCCTGCGGCTGCGGCAAAACCGTCATACGCCTATCTTCATAGCGAATACTATCCACTGGATGGCTACGCCGCCATCCATGGAAATAGCGACCTGCACCATCAGCCACAGGGAGTCCTCCCTCCCGGGCACTCATTTTATCCTTATGTCCCAGCGGCAACCGCAATAGCCCAGCCCGCCCCCTATTACATGGGCCCCCGGTAAATTATTATATTTATATGGGTAAACGCGCATACAGTAGTCCATTATTTCGACATCACAAGCAATCAGGTGCATGACGTCTATTATCGTATACACGTGTATGTATGGATATTGTATAATTATACATATATTATATGTATCAAATCTTTACCTGTGGAAGATGAAGAAGAAAAAAATGGTTGCAGATTTTTAATCATTTGTACACAAGTTACTTCGATTAAATTGATCCAAAGCAGATGTAAGAGTGTGCCGTTGTTCCATTCTCTGTTTCATTGCCTATCAAAACAGAGAGATATTATTTCTCCTTAAGCCGGACCGATTTTTTTGTATGTATGTATGTATGTAGTACAACATTTCTATCTTTTCATAGATCCAGTGATTCGAATAATATCTCTTGCCAATTACTGGAAATTCATAGTTTCTAAAATAGTTATTATTTTAATTTTCAAACTAAAAAATATCAATATATAACGGTAAGTACTGTTTTTCAATAATGAATAATGAATGTTTTTCAATAATGACGTTAACCAAGTACATTATGGTTAACTGACGAAATATACCTATAGTTCAAATAGGCAATTTGGTAATGACGAGGGTGATTATACAGACTGGAATAATTATCAACAACGAAAGATGAAATCCTCAAGGGTATTATGATGTTTCGTGAAAGACTCTATCTCTGTTGATGTCCTCTACAAGTCTGAATTTTTTCAGAATTTTATCTCGGAAATATTTTCGATTTTGGATCTCTGAAAATATACGCGGGATCAGATACCGTCGACTTTATCTCCCGAACCAGTGGTCCAGGAAACAAATGACCCGATGAGACTCCATCTCTTTTGACGTCCTCTACGACGCTGAATTTTTTCAGAATTTTATCTCGCGAAAAATTGCGATTTCCGAACTTCCATAATATTCGCGGGATCAGATTCGGACGACTTTCACTCCCGAACCGTTGGTCCAGGAAAAAAGACACCGGATGAATCTCCATCTCTTTCAATGTCCTCTACAACTCTGAATTTTTTCAGAATTTGATTTCGAAAATATTTGCGATTTTGGATCTCTGAAAATATTTGCGGGATCAGATACCGACGACTCTATCTCTCGAACCGTTGGTCCAGGAAATGATCGACTACTTAATAAGACTCTATATCCTATTTAATGCTGCAAGCTGCCGCAACAGCTGAATCGAGTTGCCGCAGCAGCGGCCGCAAGCTGCCAAAGGCGGCCACAAGCTGCTGATGTTGCAAGCTGCCAGAGGCTGCCACAAGCAGCAGCTGCCGCAGCGGATTCTGCGAGCCCTGGCAAGCTGCCGCAAGCTGCCAGAGGTTGCCACAAGCAGCTGATGTCGCAACGGGCCGTTGCGGTTGCCGCAGCAGATTCCGCGAGCCCTGGCAAGCTGCCTCAAGCTGCCAGCGGTTGCCACAAGCGGCTGATGTCGCAACGGGCCGTGGCAGCTGCCGCAGCAGATTCCGCGAGCCCTGGCAAGCTGCCTCAAGCTGCCAGAGGTTGCCACAAGCGGCTGATGTCGCAACGGGCCACGGCAGCTGCCGCAGCAGATTCCGCGAGCCCTGACAAGTAGCCGCGGCAGCTGCCGCAGGCTGCCGCAAGCTGCCGGATGCCGCCACAAGCAGCTGATGTCGCAACGGGCCAAATAGTGTCAATTAGGTCAGGATTTCGCAATTCCTGACCCAATTAGGTCCGGATTTCGGAATTCCTGACCTAATTAGGTCAGGATTCCGCGATTCTTAACTCAAATAGGTCAGGATTTCGAAATTCCCAACCCAATCAGCTCAGGATTTCGCGATTCCTAACCCATTTAGGTCAGGATTTCATGATTTCTAACCCAATCAGGTCAGGATCTCGCGATTTCCAACCCTATTAGGTCAGGAATTTCGAAATGACCTGTTCCTGACACAATTAGGTCAGGAAATCGCAATTCCTAATCTAACCTAACCTAAGTAGAACGATCTCGAAAAATTCTCTTCTAACCTAACCGATTGCGGTCAGGATAGCGATCAGGATTGCAGTCAGGATTGCGGTCAGGATTGCAGTCAGGAATGCTTCGGTCAGGATTGCTTCGGTCAGGATTGCGGTCAGGAATGCTTCGGTCAGCATTGCGGTCAGGAATGTTTCGGTCAGCTTCGGTCAGGAATGCTTCGGTCAGGATTGCGGTCAGGAATGCTTCGGTCAGGAATGTGTCGGTCAGGGATGCTTCGGTCAGGAATGCTTCGGTCAGGAATGTTTCGGTCAGGAATGCTTCGGTCAGGAATGCTTCGGTCAGGAATGTTCCGGTCAGGAATGCTTCGGTCAGGAATGCTTCGGTCAGGATTGCTTCGGTCAGGAATGTTTCGGTCAGGGATGCTTCGGTCAGGAATGCTTCGGTCAGGAATGCTTCGGTCAGGATTGCGGTCAGGAATGCTTCGGTCAGGAATGCTTCGGTCAGGATTGCGGTCAGGAATGCTTCGGTCAGGATTTCGGTCAGGAATGCTTCGGTCAGGATTTCGGTCAGGAATGCTTCGGTCAGGATTGCGGTCAGGAATGCTTCGGTCAGGATTTCGGTCAGGAATGCTTCGGTCAGGATTGCGGTCAGGAATGCTTCGGTCAGGATTGCGGTCAGGAATGCTTCGGTCAGGAATGCTCGGTCAGGAATGCTTCGGTCAGGAATGCTCGGTCAGGAATGCTTCGGTCAGGATTGCTTCGGTCAGGAATGCTTCGGTCAGGAATGCTCCGGTCAGGAATGCTTCGGTCAGGAATGTTTCGGTCAGGAATGCTTCGGTCAGGAATGCTTCGGTCAGGAATGTTTCGGTCAGGAATGTTTCGGTCAGGATTTCGGTCAGGAATGCTTCGGTCAGGATTGCGGTCAGGAATGCTTCGGTCAGGATTGCGGTCAGGAATGCTTCGGTCAGGAATGCTTCGGTCAGGAATGCTTCGGTCAGGAATGCTTCGGTCAGGAATGCTCCGGTCAGGAATGCTTCGGTCAGGAATGTTTCGGTCAGGAATGCTTCGGTCAGGAATGCTTCGGTCAGGAATGTTTCGGTCAGGAATGTTTTGGTCAGGATTTCGGTCAGGAATGCTTCGGTCAGGATTGCGGTCAGGAATGTTTCGGTCAGGAATGCTTCGGTCAGGAATGCTTCGGTCAGGAATGTTTCGGTCAGGAATGCTTCGGTCAGGAATGTTTCGGTCAGGAATGTTTCGATCAGGGATGCTTCGGTCAGGAATGCTTCGGTCAGGAATGCTTCGGTCAGGATTGCTTCGGTCAGGAATGCTTCAATCAGGAATGCTTCGGTCAGGAATGCTTTGGTCAGGAATGTTTCGGTCAGGAATGTTTCGGTCAGGAATGCTTCGGTCAGGAATGCTCCGGTCAGGATTGCTTCGGTCAGGAATGTTTCGGTCAGGAATGCTTCGGTCAGGAATGCTTCGGTCAGGAATGCTTCGGTCAGGGATGCTTCGGTCAGGAATGCTTCGGTCAGGATTGCGGTCAGGAATGCTTCGGTCAGGATTGCGGTCAGGAATGCTTCGGTCAGGAATGCTCCGGTCAGGATTGCTTCGGTCAGGAATGTTTCGGTCAGGAATGCTTAAGTCAGGAATGCTTCGGTAAGGAATGCTTCGGTCAGGAATGCTTCGGTCAGGAATGCTTCGGTCAGGATTTCGGTCAGGATTTCGGTCAGGATTTCGGTCAGGAATGCTTCGGTCAGGATTTCGGTCAGGAATGCTTCGGTCAGGATTTCGGTCAGGAATGCTTCGGTCAGGATTTCGGTCAGGAATGCTTCGGTCAGGATTTCGGTCAGGAATGCTTCGGTCAGGATTGCGGTCAGGAATGCTTCGGTCAGGAATGTTTCGGTCAGGGATGCTTCGGTCAGGAATGCTTCGGTCAGGAATGCTTCGGTCAGGAATGCTTCGGTCAGGATTGCGGTCAGGAATGCTTCGGTCAGGATTGCGGTCAGGAATGCTTCGGTCAGGATTGCGGTCAGGATTTCGGTCAGGAATGCGGTGAGGATTTCGGTCAGGAATGCGGTCAGGATTTCGGTCAGGATTGCGGTCAGGATTTCGGTTAGGAATGCGGTGAGGATTTCGGTCAGGAATACGGTCAGAATTTCGGTCAGAATTTCGGTCACGATTTCGGTCAGGAATGCTTCGGTCAGCTTCGGTCAGGAATGCTTCGGTCAGGAATGCTCGGTCAGGAATGCTTCGGTCAGGAATGCTTCGGTCAGGAATGCTTTGGTCAGGATTGCTTCGGTCAGGAATGCTTCGGTCAGAAATGCTTCGGTCAGGAATGCTTCGGTCAGGAATGCTTTGGTCAGGATTGCTTCGGTTAGGTTAGGTTAGGTTAGGTTAGGTTAGGTTAGGTTAGGTTAGGTTAGGTTAGGTTAGGTTAGGTTAGGTTAGGTTAGGTTAGGTTAGGTTAGGTTAGGTTAGGTTAGGTTAGGTTAGGTTAGGTTAGGTTAGGTTAGGTTAGGTTAGGTTAGGTTAGGTTAGGTTAGGTTAGGTTAGGTTAGGTTAGGTTAGGTTAGGTTAGGTTAGGTTAGGTTAGGTTAGGTTAGGTTAGGTTAGGTTAGGTTAGGTTAGGTTAGGTTAGGTTAGGTTAGGTTAGGTTAGGTTAGGTTAGGTTAGGTTAGGTTAGGTTAGGTTAGGTTAGGTTAGGTTAGGTTAGGTTAGGTTAGGTTAGGTTAGGTTAGGTTAGGTTAGGTTAGGTTAGGTTAGGTTAGGTTAGGTTAGGTTAGGTTAGGTTAGGTTAGGTTAGGTTAGGTTAGGTTAGGTTAGGTTAGGTTAGGTTAGGTTAGGTTAGGTTAGGTTAGGTTAGGTTAGGTTAGGTTAGGTTAGGTTAGGTTAGGTTAGGTTAGGTTAGGTTAGGTTAGGTTAGGTTAGGTTAGGTTAGGTTAGGTTAGGTTAGGTTAGGTTAGGTTAGGTTAGGTTAGGTTAGGTTAGGTTAGGTTAGGTTAGGTTAGGTTAGGTTAGGTTAGGTTAGGTTAGGTTAGGTTAGGTTAGGTTAGGTTAGGTTAGGTTAGGTTAGGTTAGGTTAGGTTAGGTTAGGTTAGGTTAGGTTAGGTTAGGTTAGGTTAGGTTAGGTTAGGTTAGGTTAGGTTAGGTTAGGTTAGGTTAGGTTAGGTTAGGTTAGGTTAGGTTAGGTTAGGTTAGGTTAGGTTAGGTTAGGTTAGGTTAGGTTAGGTTAGGTTAGGTTAGGTTAGGTTAGGTTAGGTTAGGTTAGGTTAGGTTAGGTTAGGTTAGGTTAGGTTAGGTTAGGTTAGGTTAGGTTAGGTTAGGTTAGGTTAGGTTAGGTTAGGTTAGGTTAGGTTAGGTTAGGTTAGGTTAGGTTAGGTTAGGTTAGGTTAGGTTAGGTTAGGTTAGGTTAGGTTAGGTTAGGTTAGGTTAGGTTAGGTTAGGTTAGGTTAGGTTAGGTTAGGTTAGGTTAGGTTAGGTTAGGTTAGGTTAGGTTAGGTTAGGTTAGGTTAGGTTAGGTTAGGTTAGGTTAGGTTAGGTTAGGTTAGGTTAGGTTAGGTTAGGTTAGGTTAGGTTAGGTTAGGTTAGGTTAGGTTAGGTTAGGTTAGGTTAGGTTAGGTTAGGTTAGGTTAGGTTAGGTTAGGTTAGGTTAGGTTAGGTTAGGTTAGGTTAGGTTAGGTTAGGTTAGGTTAGGTTAGGTTAGGTTAGGTTAGGTTAGGTTAGGTTAGGTTAGGTTAGGTTAGGTTAGGTTAGGTTAGGTTAGGTTAGGTTAGGTTAGGTTAGGTTAGGTTAGGTTAGGTTAGGTTAGGTTAGGTTAGGTTAGGTTAGGTTAGGTTAGGTTAGGTTAGGTTAGGTTAGGTTAGGTTAGGTTAGGTTAGGTTAGGTTAGGTTAGGTTAGGTTAGGTTAGGTTAGGTTAGGTTAGGTTAGGTTAGGTTAGGTTAGGTTAGGTTAGGTTAGGTTAGGTTAGGTTAGGTTAGGTTAGGTTAGGTTAGGTTAGGTTAGGTTAGGTTAGGTTAGGTTAGGTTAGGTTAGGTTAGGTTAGGTTAGGTTAGGTTAGGTTAGGTTAGGTTAGGTTAGGTTAGGTTAGGTTAGGTTAGGTTAGGTTAGGTTAGGTTAGGTTAGGTTAGGTTAGGTTAGGTTAGGTTAGGTTAGGTTAGGTTAGGTTAGGTTAGGTTAGGTTAGGTTAGGTTAGGTTAGGTTAGGTTAGGTTAGGTTAGGTTAGGTTAGGTTAGGTTAGGTTAGGTTAGGTTAGGTTAGGTTAGGTTAGGTTAGGTTAGGTTAGGTTAGGTTAGGTTAGGTTAGGTTAGGTTAGGTTAGGTTAGGTTAGGTTAGGTTAGGTTAGGTTAGGTTAGGTTAGGTTAGGTTAGGTTAGGTTAGGTTAGGTTAGGTTAGGTTAGGTTAGGTTAGGTTAGGTTAGGTTAGGTTAGGTTAGGTTAGGTTAGGTTAGGTTAGGTTAGGTTAGGTTAGGTTAGGTTAGGTTAGGTTAGGTTAGGTTAGGTTAGGTTAGGTTAGGTTAGGTTAGGTTAGGTTAGGTTAGGTTAGGTTAGGTTAGGTTAGGTTAGGTTAGGTTAGGTTAGGTTAGGTTAGGTTAGGTTAGGTTAGGTTAGGTTAGGTTAGTTAGGTTAGGTTAGGTTAGGTTAGGTTAGGTTAGGTTAGGTTAGGTTAGGTTAGGTTAGGTTAGGTTAGGTTAGGTTAGGTTAGGTTAGGTTAGGTTAGGTTAGGTTAGGTAGGTTAGGTTAGGTTAGGTTAGGTTAGGTTAGGTTAGGTTAGGT
>CAWUOR010000001.1:65000-67500 GCA_963924015.1 Macrophya annulata
CTACCTACCTAGCTACCTACCTACCTACCTACCTACCTACCTACTTACCTATCTACCTACCTACCTACCTACCAACCTACCTACCTACCTTTCTACCTACCTACCAACCTACCTACCTACCTACCTACCTACCTACCTACCTACCTACCTACCTACCTATCCACCTACCCACCTACCTACCTACCCACCTACCTACCTACCCACCTACCCACCTACCCACCTACCCACCTACCCGCCGACCCACCTACCCACCTACCCACCTAGCCACCTACCTACCTACCCACCTACCCACCTACCAACCTACCCACCTACCTACCTACCCACCTACCTACCTACCCACCTTCCTACCTACCCACCTACCTACCTACCTTCCTACCTACCTACCCACCTACCTACCTACCTACCTACCTACCTACCTACCTACCTACCTACCTACCTACCTACCTACCTACCTACCTACCTACCCACCTACCTACCTACCTACCTACCTACCTACCTACCTACCTACCTACCTACCTACCTACCTACCTACCTACCTACCCACCCACCCACCCACCTACCTACCCACCTACCTACCTACCTACCTACCTACCTACCTACCTACCTACCTACCTACCTACCTACCTACCTACCTACCTACCTACCTACCTACCTACCTACCTACCTACCTACCTACCTACCTACCTACCTACCTACCTACCTACCTACCTACCTACCTACCTACCTACCTACCTACCTACCTACCTACCTACCTACCTACCTACCTACCTACCTACCTACCTACCTACCTACCTACCTACCTACCTACCTACCTACCTACCTACCTACCTACCTACCTTCCTACCTACCTACCTACCCACCTACCTACCCACCCACCCACCCACCCACCCACCCACCCACCGACCCACCGACCTACCTACCTACCTACCTACCTACCTACCTACCTACCTACCTACCTACCTACCTACCTACCTACCTACCTACCTACCTACCTACCTACCTACCTACCTACCTACCTATCTACCTACCTACCTACCTACCTACCTACCTACCTACCTACCTACCTACCTACCTACCTACCTACCTACCTACCTACCTACCTACCTACCTACCTACCTACCCACCTACCTACCTACCCACCTACCTACCTACCTACCTACCTACCTACCCACTTACCTACCTACCCACCTACCTACCTACCTACCTACCTACCTACCTACCTACCTACCTACCTACCTACCTACCTACCTACCTACCTACCTACCTACCTACCTACCTACCTACCTACCTACCTACCTACCTACCTACCTACCTACCTACCTACCTACCTACCTACCTACCTACCTACCTACCTACCTACCTACCTACCTACCTACCTACCTACCTACCTACCTACCTACCTACCTACCTACCTACCTACCTACCTACCTACCTACCTACCTACCTACCTACCTACCTACCTACCTACCTACCTACCTACCTACCTACCTACCTACCTACCCACCTACCTACCTACCTACCTACCTACCTACCCACCTACCCACCTACCTACCTACACACCTACCTACCTACCTACCTACCTATCTACTTACCTACCCACCTACCTACCTACCTACCTACCCACCTACCTACCTACCCACCTACCTACCTACCTACCTACCTACCTACCTACCTACCTACCTACCTACCTACCCACCTACCTACCTACCTACCTACCTACCCACCCACCTACCTACCCACCTACCAGCCTACCCAACTACCCACCTACCCACCTACCCACCTACCTGCCTACGTACCTACCCACCTACCTACCTACCTACCCACCTACCTACCTACCTACCCACCTACCTACCTACCTACCTACCTACCTACCTACCTACCTACCTACCTACCTGACTACCTACCTACCTACCCACCCACCTACCTACCTACCTACCTGCCTATCTACCTACCCACCTACCTACCTACCTACCTACCTACCTACCTACCTACCTACCTACCTACCTACCTACCTACCTACCTACCTACCTACCTACCTACCTACCTACCTACCTACCTACCTACTCACCTACCTACCTACCTACCTACCTACCTACCTACCTACCTACCTACCTACCTACCTGACTACCTACCTACCTACCCACCCACCTACCTATCTACCTCCCTGCCTACCTACCTACCCACCTACCTACCTACCTACCTACCTACCTACCTACCTACCTACCTACCTACCTACCTACCTACCTACCTACCTACCTACCTACCTACCTACCTACCTACCCACCTACCTACCTACCTACCTACCTACCTACCCACCTACCCACCTACCTACCTACACACCTACCTACCTACCTACCTACCTATCTACTTACCTACCCACCTACCTACCTACCTACCTACCCACCTACCTACCTACCCACCTACCTACCTACCTACCTACCTACCTACCTACCTACCTACCTACCTACCTACCCACCTACCTACCTACCTACCTACCTAC
>CAWUOR010000001.1:102500-110000 GCA_963924015.1 Macrophya annulata
ACCTACCTACCTACCTACCTACCTACCTACCCACCTACCTACCTACCCACCTACCTACCTACCTACCTACCTACCTACCGACCTACCTACCCACCCACCTACCTACCTAATTACCTACCTACCTACCTACCTACCTACCTACCTACCTACCTACCTACCTACCTACCTACCTATCTACCTACCTACCTACCTACCTAACTACCTACCTACCTACCTACTCACCTACCTACCTACCTACCTACCTATCTACCTACCTACCCACCTACCTACCTACCTACCTACCCACCTACCTACCTACCCACCTACCCACCTACCTACCTACCTACCTACCTACTTACCTACCTACCCACCTACCTACCTACCTACCTACCTACCCACCCACCTACCTATCCACCTACCCACCTACCCAACTACCCACCTACCCACCTACCCACCTACCTGCCTACGTACCTACCCACCTACCTACCTACCTACCCACCTACCTACCTACCTACCCATCTACCTACCTACCTACCTACCTACCTACCTACCTACCTACCTACCTACCTACCAACCTACCTACCTACCCACCTACCTACCTACCTACCTCCCTACCAAACCAAACCTAACCTATCCTTACTCAACCTAACCTAACCTATCCTAACCTAACCTAACCTATCCTAACCTAACCTAACCTAACCTACACCTACCTACCTACCTACCTACGTACCTACCTACCTACGTACCTACCTACCTACCTACCTAGCTACCTACCTACCTACCTACCTACCTACCTACCTACTTACCTATCTACCTACCTACCTACCTACCAACCTACCTACCTACCTTTCTACCTACCTACCAACCTACCTACCTACCTACCTACCTACCTACCTGCCTACGTACCTACCCACCTACCTACCTACCTACCCACCTACCTACCTACCTACCTACCTACCTACCTACCTACCTACCTACCTACCTACCTACCTACCTACCTACCTACCTACCTACCTACCTACCTACCTACCTACCTACCTACCTACTTACCTACCTACCCAGCTACCTACCTACTTACCTACCTACCCACCCACCTACCTATCCACCTACCCACCTACCCAACTACCCACCTACCCACCTACCCACCTACCTGCCTACGTACCTACCCACCTACCTACCTACCTACCCACCTACCTACCTACCTACCCACCTACCTACCTACCTACCTACCTACCTACCTACCTACCTACCTACCTACCAACCTGACTACCTTCCTACCTACCCACCCACCTACCTACCTACCTACCTGCCTACCTACCTACCCACCTACCTACCTACCTACCTACCTACCTACCTACCTACCTACCTACCTACCTACCTACCTACCTACCTACCTACCTACCTACCTACCTACCTACCTACCCACCTACCTACCTACCCACCTACCTACCTACCCACCTACCTACCTACCTACCTCCCTACCAAACCAAACCTAACCTATCCTTACTCAACCTAACCTAACCTATCCTAACCTAACCTATCCTAACCTAACCTAACCTAACCTAACCTACACCTACCTACCTACCTACCTACGTACCTACCTACCTACGTACCTACCTACCTACCTACCTAGCTACCTACCTACCTACCTACCTACCTACCTACCTACTTACCTATCTACCTACCTACCTACCTACCAACCTACCTACCTACCTTTCTACCTACCTACCAACCTACCTACCTACCTACCTACCTACCTACGTACCTACCTACCTACGTACCTACCTACCTACCTACCTAGCTACCTACCTACCTACCTACCTACCTACCTACCTACTTACCTATCTACCTACCTACCTACCTACCAACCTACCTACCTACCTTTCTACCTACCTACCAACCTTCCTACCTACCTACCTACCTACCTACCTACCTACCTACCTACCTACCTACCTACCTACCTACCTACCTACCTACCTACCTACCTACCTACCTACCTACCCACCTACCTACCTACCCACCTACCTACCTACCTACCTACCTACCTACCGACCTACCTACCCACCCACCTACCTACCTAATTACCTACCTACCTACCTACCTACCTACCTACCTACCTACCTACCTACCTACCTACCTACCTATCTACCTACCTACCTACCTACCTAACTACCTACCTACCTACCTACTCACCTACCTACCTACCTACCTACCTATCTACCTACCTACCCACCTACCTACCTACCTACCTACCCACCTACCTACCTACCCACCTACCCACCTACCTACCTACCTACCTACCTACTTACCTACCTACCCACCTACCTACCTACCTACCTACCTACCCACCCACCTACCTATCCACCTACCCACCTACCCAACTACCCACCTACCCACCTACCCACCTACCTGCCTACGTACCTACCCACCTACCTACCTACCTACCCACCTACCTACCTACCTACCCATCTACCTACCTACCTACCTACCTACCTACCTACCTACCTACCTACCTACCTACCCACCTACCTACCTACCCACCTACCTACCTACCTACCTACCTACCTACCGACCTACCTACCCACCCACCTACCTACCTAATTACCTACCTACCTACCTACCTACCTACCTACCTACCTACCTACCTACCTACCTACCTACCTATCTACCTACCTACCTACCTACCTAACTACCTACCTACCTACCTACTCACCTACCTACCTACCTACCTACCTATCTACCTACCTACCCACCTACCTACCTACCTACCTACCCACCTACCTACCTACCCACCTACCCACCTACCTACCTACCTACCTACCTACTTACCTACCTACCCACCTACCTACCTACCTACCTACCTACCCACCCACCTACCTATCCACCTACCCACCTACCCAACTACCCACCTACCCACCTACCCACCTACCTGCCTACGTACCTACCCACCTACCTACCTACCTACCCACCTACCTACCTACCTACCCATCTACCTACCTACCTACCTACCTACCTACCTACCTACCTACCTACCTACCTACCAACCTACCTACCTACCCACCTACCTACCTACCTACCTCCCTACCAAACCAAACCTAACCTATCCTTACTCAACCTAACCTAACCTATCCTAACCTAACCTAACCTATCCTAACCTAACCTAACCTAACCTACACCTACCTACCTACCTACCTACGTACCTACCTACCTACGTACCTACCTACCTACCTACCTAGCTACCTACCTACCTACCTACCTACCTACCTACCTACTTACCTATCTACCTACCTACCTACCTACCAACCTACCTACCTACCTTTCTACCTACCTACCAACCTACCTACCTACCTACCTACCTACCTACCTGCCTACGTACCTACCCACCTACCTACCTACCTACCCACCTACCTACCTACCTACCTACCTACCTACCTACCTACCTACCTACCTACCTACCTACCTACCTACCTACCTACCTACCTACCTACCTACCTACCTACCTACCTACCTACCTACTTACCTACCTACCCAGCTACCTACCTACTTACCTACCTACCCACCCACCTACCTATCCACCTACCCACCTACCCAACTACCCACCTACCCACCTACCCACCTACCTGCCTACGTACCTACCCACCTACCTACCTACCTACCCACCTACCTACCTACCTACCCACCTACCTACCTACCTACCTACCTACCTACCTACCTACCTACCTACCTACCAACCTGACTACCTTCCTACCTACCCACCCACCTACCTACCTACCTACCTGCCTACCTACCTACCCACCTACCTACCTACCTACCTACCTACCTACCTACCTACCTACCTACCTACCTACCTACCTACCTACCTACCTACCTACCTACCTACCTACCTACCTACCCACCTACCTACCTACCCACCTACCTACCTACCCACCTACCTACCTACCTACCTCCCTACCAAACCAAACCTAACCTATCCTTACTCAACCTAACCTAACCTATCCTAACCTAACCTATCCTAACCTAACCTAACCTAACCTAACCTACACCTACCTACCTACCTACCTACGTACCTACCTACCTACGTACCTACCTACCTACCTACCTAGCTACCTACCTACCTACCTACCTACCTACCTACCTACTTACCTATCTACCTACCTACCTACCTACCAACCTACCTACCTACCTTTCTACCTACCTACCAACCTACCTACCTACCTACCTACCTACCTACGTACCTACCTACCTACGTACCTACCTACCTACCTACCTAGCTACCTACCTACCTACCTACCTACCTACCTACCTACTTACCTATCTACCTACCTACCTACCTACCAACCTACCTACCTACCTTTCTACCTACCTACCAACCTACCTACCTACCTACCTACCTACCTACCTACCTACCTACCTACCTACCTACCTACCCACCTACCTACCTACCCACCTACCTACCTACCTACCTACCTACCTACCGACCTACCTACCCACCCACCTACCTACCTAATTACCTACCTACCTACCTACCTACCTACCTACCTACCTACCTACCTACCTACCTACCTACCTATCTACCTACCTACCTACCTACCTAACTACCTACCTACCTACCTACTCACCTACCTACCTACCTACCTACCTATCTACCTACCTACCCACCTACCTACCTACCTACCTACCCACCTACCTACCTACCCACCTACCCACCTACCTACCTACCTACCTACCTACTTACCTACCTACCCACCTACCTACCTACCTACCTACCTACCCACCCACCTACCTATCCACCTACCCACCTACCCAACTACCCACCTACCCACCTACCCACCTACCTGCCTACGTACCTACCCACCTACCTACCTACCTACCCACCTACCTACCTACCTACCCATCTACCTACCTACCTACCTACCTACCTACCTACCTACCTACCTACCTACCAACCTGACTACCTACCTACCTACCCACCCACCTACCTACCTACCTACCTGCCTACCTACCTACACATCTACCTACCTACCTACCTACCTACCTACCTACCTACCTACCTACTCACCTACCTACCTACCTACCTACCTACCTACCTACCTACCTACCTACCTACCCACCTACCTACCTACCTACCTACCTACCTACCTACCTACCTACCTACCTACCTACCTACCTACCTACCCATCTACCTACCTACCTACCTACCTACCTACCTACCCACCCACCTACCTATCCACCTACCCACCTACCCAACTACCCACCTACCCACCTACCCACCTACCTGCCTACGTACCTACCCACCTACCTACCTACCTACCCACCTACCTACCTACCTACCCATCTACCTACCTACCTACCTACCTACCTACCTACCTACCTACCTACCTACCAACCTGACTACCTACCTACCTACCCACCCACCTACCTACCTACCTACCTGCCTACCTACCTACACACCTACCTACCTACCTACCTACCTACCTACCTACCTACCTACCTACCTACCTACCTACCTACCTACCTACCTACCTACCTACCTACCTACCTACCTACCTACCCACCTACCTACCTACCTACCTACCTACCTACCTACCTACCTACCTACCTACCTACCTACCTACCTACCCATCTACCTACCTACCTACCTACCTACCTACCTACCTACCTACCTACCTACCAACCTGACTACCTACCTACCTACCCACCCACCTACCTACCTACCTACCTGCCTACCTACCTACCCACCTACCTACCCACCTACCTACCTACCTACCTACCCACCTACCTACCTACCCACCTACCTACCTACCTACCTACCTACCTACCTACTTACCTACCTACCCACCTACCTACCTACTTACCTACCTACCCACCCACCTACCTATCCACCTACCCACCTACCCAACTACCCACCTACCCACCTACCCACCTACCTGCCTACGTACCTACCCACCTACCTACCTACCTACCTACCTACCTACCTACACACCTACCTACCTACCTACCTACCTACCTACCTACCTACCTACCTACCTACCTACCTACCTACCTACCTACCTACCTACCTACCTACCTACCTACCTACGTACCTACCTACCTACGTACCTACCTACCTACCTACCTAGCTACCTACCTACCTACCTACCTACCTACCTACCTACTTACCTATCTACCTACCTACCTACCTACCAACCTACCTACCTACCTACCTACGTACCTACCTACCTACGTACCTACCTACCTACCTACCTAGCTACCTACCTACCTACCTACCTACCTACCTACCTACTTACCTATCTACCTACCTACCTACCTACCAACCTACCTACCTACCTTTCTACCTACCTACCAACCTACCTACCTACCTACCTACCTACCTACGTACCTACCTACCTACGTACCTACCTACCTACCTACCTAGCTACCTACCTACCTACCTACCTACCTACCTACCTACTTACCTATCTACCTACCTACCTACCTACCAACCTACCTACCTACCTTTCTACCTACCTACCAACCTTCCTACCTACCTACCTACCTACCTACCTACCTACCTACCTACCTACCTACCTACCTACCTACCTACCTACCTACCTACCTACCTACCTACCTACCTACCCACCTACCTACCTACCCACCTACCTACCTACCTACCTACCTACCTACCGACCTACCTACCCACCCACCTACCTACCTAATTACCTACCTACCTACCTACCTACCTACCTACCTACCTACCTACCTACCTACCTACCTACCTATCTACCTACCTACCTACCTACCTAACTACCTACCTACCTACCTACTCACCTACCTACCTACCTACCTACCTATCTACCTACCTACCCACCTACCTACCTACCTACCTACCCACCTACCTACCTACCCACCTACCCACCTACCTACCTACCTACCTACCTACTTACCTACCTACCCACCTACCTACCTACCTACCTACCTACCCACCCACCTACCTATCCACCTACCCACCTACCCAACTACCCACCTACCCACCTACCCACCTACCTGCCTACGTACCTACCCACCTACCTACCTACCTACCCACCTACCTACCTACCTACCCATCTACCTACCTACCTACCTACCTACCTACCTACCTACCTACCTACCTATCAACCTGACTACCTACCTACCTACCCACCCACCTACCTACCTACCTACCTGCCTACCTACCTACACATCTACCTACCTACCTACCTACCTACCTACCTACCTACCTACCTACTCACCTACCTACCTACCTACCTACCTACCTACCTACCTACCTACCTACCTACCCACCTACCTACCTACCTACCTACCTACCTACCTACCTACCTACCTACCTACCTACCTACCTACCTACCCATCTACCTACCTACCTACCTACCTACCTACCTACCCACCCACCTACCTATCCACCTACCCACCTACCCAACTACCCACCTACCCACCTACCCACCTACCTGCCTACGTACCTACCCACCTACCTACCTACCTACCCACCTACCTACCTACCTACCT
>CAWUOR010000001.1:115000-120000 GCA_963924015.1 Macrophya annulata
TACCTACCTACCTACCTACCTACCTATCTACCTACCTACCTACCTACCTACCTACCTACTCACCTACCTACCTACCTACCTACCTATCTACCTACCTACCCACCTACCTACCTACCTACCTACCCACCTACCTACCTACCCACCTACCCACCTACCTACCTACCTACCTACCTACTTACCTACCTACCCACCTACCTACCTACCTACCTACCTACCCACCCACCTACCTATCCACCTACCCACCTACCCAACTACCCACCTACCCACCTACCCACCTACCTGCCTACGTACCTACCCACCTACCTACCTACCTACCCACCTACCTACCTACCTACCCATCTACCTACCTACCTACCTACCTACCTACCTACCTACCTACCTACCTACCTACCTACCTACCTACCTACCTACCTACCCATCTACCTACCTACCTACCTACCTACCTACCTACCCACCCACCTACCTATCCACCTACCCACCTACCCAACTACCCACCTACCCACCTACCCACCTACCTGCCTACGTACCTACCCACCTACCTACCTACCTACCCACCTACCTACCTACCTACCCATCTACCTACCTACCCACCTACCTACCTACCTACCTACCTACCTACCTACCAACCTGACTACCTACCTACCTACCCACCCACCTACCTACCTACCTACCTGCCTACCTACCTACACACCTACCTACCTACCTACCTACCTACCTACCTACCTACCTACCTACCTACCTACCTACCTACCTACCTACCTACCTACCTACCTACCTACCTACCTACCCACCTACCTACCTACCTACCTACCTACCTACCTACCTACCTACCTACCTACCTACCTACCTACCTACCTACCTGACTACCTACCTACCTACCCACCCACCTACCTACCTACCTACCTGCCTATCTACCTACCTACCTACCTACCTACCTACCTACCTATCCACCTACCTACCTACCTACCTACCCACCTACCTACCTACCTACCTCCCTACCAAACCAAACCTAACCTATCCTTACTCAACCTAACCTAACCTATCCTAACCTAACCTAACCTATCCTAACCTAACCTAACCTAACCTACACCTACCTACCTACCTACCTACGTACCTACCTACCTACGTACCTACCTACCTACCTACCTAGCTACCTACCTACCTACCTACCTACCTACCTACCTACTTACCTATCTACCTACCTACCTACCTACCAACCTACCTACCTACCTTTCTACCTACCTACCAACCTACCTACCTACCTACCTACCTACCTACCTGCCTACGTACCTACCCACCTACCTACCTACCTACCCACCTACCTACCTACCTACCTACCTACCTACCTACCTACCTACCTACCTACCTACCTACCTACCTACCTACCTACCTACCTACCTACCTACCTACCTACCTACCTACCTACCTACCTACTTACCTACCTACCCAGCTACCTACCTACTTACCTACCTACCCACCCACCTACCTATCCACCTACCCACCTACCCAA
Source organism: Macrophya annulata (assembly GCA_963924015.1). Lineage (NCBI taxonomy): Eukaryota > Metazoa > Arthropoda > Insecta > Hymenoptera > Tenthredinidae > Macrophya > Macrophya annulata. The sequence goes on from CAWUOR010000001.1 coordinate 116,511, forward strand.
CTACCCACCTACCCACCTACCCACCTACCTGCCTACGTACCTACCCACCTACCTACCTACCTACCCACCTACCTACCTACCTACCCACCTACCTACCTACCTACCTACCTACCTACCTACCTACCTACCTACCTACCAACCTGACTACCTTCCTACCTACCCACCCACCTACCTACCTACCTACCTGCCTACCTACCTACCCACCTACCTACCTACCTACCTACCTACCTACCTACCTACCTACCTACCTACCTACCTACCTACCTACCTACCTACCTACCTACCTACCTACCTACCTACCCACCTACCTACCTACCCACCTACCTACCTACCCACCTACCTACCTACCTACCTCCCTACCAAACCAAACCTAACCTATCCTTACTCAACCTAACCTAACCTATCCTATCCTAACCTAACCTATCCTAACCTAACCTAACCTAACCTACACCTACCTACCTACCTACCTACGTACCTACCTACCTACGTACCTACCTACCTACCTACCTAGCTACCTACCTACCTACCTACCTACCTACCTACCTACTTACCTATCTACCTACCTACCTACCTACCAACCTACCTACCTACCTTTCTACCTACCTACCAACCTACCTACCTACCTACCTACCTACCTACGTACCTACCTACCTACGTACCTACCTACCTACCTACCTAGCTACCTACCTACCTACCTACCTACCTACCTACCTACTTACCTATCTACCTACCTACCTACCTACCAACCTACCTACTCACCTACCTACCTACCTACCTACCTATCTACCTACCTACCCACCTACCTACCTACCTACCTACCCACCTACCTACCTACCCACCTACCCACCTACCTACCTACCTACCTACCTACTTACCTACCTACCCACCTACCTACCTACCTACCTACCTACCCACCCACCTACCTATCCACCTACCCACCTACCCAACTACCCACCTACCCACCTACCCACCTACCTGCCTACGTACCTACCCACCTACCTACCTACCTACCCACCTACCTACCTACCTACCCATCTACCTACCTACCTACCTACCTACCTACCTACCTACCTACCTACCTACCTACCTACCTACCTACCTACTTACCTACCCATCTACCTACCTACCTACCTACCTACCTACCTACCCACCCACCTACCTATTCACCTACCCACCTACCCAACTACCCACCTACCCACCTACCCACCTACCTGCCTACGTACCTACCCACCTACCTACCTACCTACCCACCTACCTACCTACCTACCCATCTACCTACCTACCTACCTACCTACCTACCTACCTACCTACCTACCTACCAACCTGACTACCTACCTACCTACCCACCCACCTACCTACCTACCTACCTGCCTACCTACCTACACACCTACCTACCTACCTACCTACCTACCTACCTACCTACCTACCTACCTACCTACCTACCTACCTACCTACCTACCTACCTACCTACCTACCTACCTACCCACCTACCTACCTACCTACCTACCTACCTACCTACCTACCTACCTACCTACCTACCTACCTACCTACCTACCTGACTACCTACCTACCTACCCACCCACCTACCTACCTACCTACCTGCCTATCTACCTACCTACCTACCTACCTACCTACCTACCTATCCACCTACCTACCTACCTACCTACCCACCTACCTACCTACCTACCTCCCTACCAAACCAAACCTAACCTATCCTTACTCAACCTAACCTAACCTATCCTAACCTAACCTAACCTATCCTAACCTAACCTAACCTAACCTACACCTACCTACCTACCTACCTACGTACCTACCTACCTACGTACCTACCTACCTACCTACCTAGCTACCTACCTACCTACCTACCTACCTACCTACCTACTTACCTATCTACCTACCTACCTACCTACCAACCTACCTACCTACCTTTCTACCTACCTACCAACCTACCTACCTACCTACCTACCTACCTACCTGCCTACGTACCTACCCACCTACCTACCTACCTACCCACCTACCTACCTACCTACCTACCTACCTACCTACCTACCTACCTACCTACCTACCTACCTACCTACCTACCTACCTACCTACCTACCTACCTACCTACCTACCTACCTACCTACCTACTTACCTACCTACCCAGCTACCTACCTACTTACCTACCTACCCACCCACCTACCTATCCACCTACCCACCTACCCAACTACCCACCTACCCACCTACCCACCTACCTGCCTACGTACCTACCCACCTACCTACCTACCTACCCACCTACCTACCTACCTACCCACCTACCTACCTACCTACCTACCTACCTACCTACCTACCTACCTACCTACCAACCTGACTACCTTCCTACCTACCCACCCACCTACCTACCTACCTACCTGCCTACCTACCTACCCACCTACCTACCTACCTACCTACCTACCTACCTACCTACCTACCTACCTACCTACCTACCTACCTACCTACCTACCTACCTACCTACCTACCTACCTACCCACCTACCTACCTACCCACCTACCTACCTACCCACCTACCTACCTACCTACCTCCCTACCAAACCAAACCTAACCTATCCTTACTCAACCTAACCTAACCTATCCTATCCTAACCTAACCTATCCTAACCTAACCTAACCTAACCTACACCTACCTACCTACCTACCTACGTACCTACCTACCTACGTACCTACCTACCTACCTACCTAGCTACCTACCTACCTACCTACCTACCTACCTACCTACTTACCTATCTACCTACCTACCTACCTACCAACCTACCTACCTACCTTTCTACCTACCTACCAACCTACCTACCTACCTACCTACCTACCTACGTACCTACCTACCTACGTACCTACCTACCTACCTACCTAGCTACCTACCTACCTACCTACCTACCTACCTACCTACTTACCTATCTACCTACCTACCTACCTACCAACCTACCTACCTACCTTTCTACCTACCTACCAACCTACCTACCTACCTACCTACCTACCTACCTACCTACCTACCTACCTACCTACCTACCTACCTACCTACCTACCTACCTACCTACCTACCTACCTACCCACCTACCTACCTACCCACCTACCTACCTACCTACCTACCTACCTACCGACCTACCTACCCACCCACCTACCTACCTACCTACCTACCTACCTACCTACCTACCTACCTACCTACCTACCTACCTACCTACCTACCTACCTATCTACCTATCTACCTACCTACCTACCTACCTACTCACCTACCTACCTACCTACCTACCTATCTACCTACCTACCCACCTACCTACCTACCTACCTACCCACCTACCTACCTACCCACCTACCCACCTACCTACCTACCCACCTACCTACTTACCTACCTACCCACCTACCTACCTACCTACCTACCTACCCACCCACCTACCTATCCACCTACCCACCTACCCAACTACCCACCTACCCACCTACCCACCTACCTGCCTACGTACC
>CAWUOR010000001.1:125000-130000 GCA_963924015.1 Macrophya annulata
TACCCACCCACCTACCTATCCACCTACCCACCTACCCAACTACCCACCTACCCACCTACCCACCTACCTGCCTACGTACCTACCCACCTACCTACCTACCTACCCACCTACCTACCTACCTACCCATCTACCTACCTACCTACCTACCTACCTACCTACCTACCTACCTACCTACCTACCAACCTACCTACCTACCCACCTACCTACCTACCTACCTCCCTACCAAACCAAACCTAACCTATCCTTACTCAACCTAACCTAACCTATCCTAACCTAACCTAACCTATCCTAACCTAACCTAACCTAACCTACACCTACCTACCTACCTACCTACGTACCTACCTACCTACGTACCTACCTACCTACCTACCTAGCTACCTACCTACCTACCTACCTACCTACCTACCTACTTACCTATCTACCTACCTACCTACCTACCAACCTACCTACCTACCTTTCTACCTACCTACCAACCTACCTACCTACCTACCTACCTACCTACCTGCCTACGTACCTACCCACCTACCTACCTACCTACCCACCTACCTACCTACCTACCTACCTACCTACCTACCTACCTACCTACCTACCTACCTACCTACCTACCTACCTACCTACCTACCTACCTACCTACCTACCTACCTACCTACCTACTTACCTACCTACCCAGCTACCTACCTACTTACCTACCTACCCACCCACCTACCTATCCACCTACCCACCTACTCAACTACCCACCTACCCACCTACCCACCTACCTGCCTACGTACCTACCCACCTACCTACCTACCTACCCACCTACCTACCTACCTACCCACCTACCTACCTACCTACCTACCTACCTACCTACCTACCTACCTACCTACCAACCTGACTACCTTCCTACCTACCCACCCACCTACCTACCTACCTACCTGCCTACCTACCTACCCACCTACCTACCTACCTACCTACCTACCTACCTACCTACCTACCTACCTACCTACCTACCTACCTACCTACCTACCTACCTACCTACCTACCTACCTACCCACCTACCTACCTACCCACCTACCTACCTACCCACCTACCTACCTACCTACCTCCCTACCAAACCAAACCTAACCTATCCTTACTCAACCTAACCTAACCTATCCTAACCTAACCTATCCTAACCTAACCTAACCTAACCTAACCTACACCTACCTACCTACCTACCTACGTACCTACCTACCTACGTACCTACCTACCTACCTACCTAGCTACCTACCTACCTACCTACCTACCTACCTACCTACTTACCTATCTACCTACCTACCTACCTACCAACCTACCTACCTACCTTTCTACCTACCTACCAACCTACCTACCTACCTACCTACCTACCTACGTACCTACCTACCTACGTACCTACCTACCTACCTACCTAGCTACCTACCTACCTACCTACCTACCTACCTACCTACTTACCTATCTACCTACCTACCTACCTACCAACCTACCTACCTACCTTTCTACCTACCTACCAACCTTCCTACCTACCTACCTACCTACCTACCTACCTACCTACCTACCTACCTACCTACCTACCTACCTACCTACCTACCTACCTACCTACCTACCTACCTACCCACCTACCTACCTACCCACCTACCTACCTACCTACCTACCTACCTACCGACCTACCTACCCACCCACCTACCTACCTAATTACCTACCTACCTACCTACCTACCTACCTACCTACCTACCTACCTACCTACCTACCTACCTATCTACCTACCTACCTACCTACCTAACTACCTACCTACCTACCTACTCACCTACCTACCTACCTACCTACCTATCTACCTACCTACCCACCTACCTACCTACCTACCTACCCACCTACCTACCTACCCACCTACCCACCTACCTACCTACCTACCTACCTACTTACCTACCTACCCACCTACCTACCTACCTACCTACCTACCCACCCACCTACCTATCCACCTACCCACCTACCCAACTACCCACCTACCCACCTACCCACCTACCTGCCTACGTACCTACCCACCTACCTACCTACCTACCCACCTACCTACCTACCTACCCATCTACCTACCTACCTACCTACCTACCTACCTACCTACCTACCTACCTACCAACCTGACTACCTACCTACCTACCCACCCACCTACCTACCTACCTACCTGCCTACCTACCTACACATCTACCTACCTACCTACCTACCTACCTACCTACCTACCTACCTACTCACCTACCTACCTACCTACCTACCTACCTACCTACCTACCTACCTACCTACCCACCTACCTACCTACCTACCTACCTACCTACCTACCTACCTACCTACCTACCTACCTACCTACCTACCCATCTACCTACCTACCTACCTACCTACCTACCTACCCACCCACCTACCTATCCACCTACCCACCTACCCAACTACCCACCTACCCACCTACCCACCTACCTGCCTACGTACCTACCCACCTACCTACCTACCTACCCACCTACCTACCTACCTACCCATCTACCTACCTACCTACCTACCTACCTACCTACCTACCTACCTACCTACCAACCTGACTACCTACCTACCTACCCACCCACCTACCTACCTACCTACCTGCCTACCTACCTACACACCTACCTACCTACCTACCTACCTACCTACCTACCTACCTACCTACCTACCTACCTACCTACCTACCTACCTACCTACCTACCTACCTACCTACCTACCTACCCACCTACCTACCTACCTACCTACCTACCTACCTACCTACCTACCTACCTACCTACCTACCTACCTACCCATCTACCTACCTACCTACCTACCTACCTACCTACCTACCTACCTACCTACCAACCTGACTACCTACCTACCTACCCACCCACCTACCTACCTACCTACCTGCCTACCTACCTACCCACCTACCTACCCACCTACCTACCTACCTACCTACCCACCTACCTACCTACCCACCTACCTACCTACCTACCTACCTACCTACCTACTTACCTACCTACCCACCTACCTACCTACTTACCTACCTACCCACCCACCTACCTATCCACCTACCCACCTACCCAACTACCCACCTACCCACCTACCCACCTACCTGCCTACGTACCTACCCACCTACCTACCTACCTACCTACCTACCTACCTACACACCTACCTACCTACCTACCTACCTACCTACCTACCTACCTACCTACCTACCTACCTACCTACCTACCTACCTACCTACCTACCTACCTACCTACCTACGTACCTACCTACCTACGTACCTACCTACCTACCTACCTAGCTACCTACCTACCTACCTACCTACCTACCTACCTACTTACCTATCTACCTACCTACCTACCTACCAACCTACCTACCTACCTACCTACGTACCTACCTACCTACGTACCTACCTACCTACCTACCTAGCTACCTACCTACCTACCTACCTACCTACCTACCTACTTACCTATCTACCTACCTACCTACCTACCAACCTACCTACCTACCTTTCTACCTACCTACCAACCTACCTACCTACCTACCTACCTACCTACGTACCTACCTACCTACGTACCTACCTACCTACCTACCTAGCTACCTACCTACCTACCTACCTACCTACCTACCTACTTACCTATCTACCTACCTACCTACCTACCAACCTACCTACCTACCTTTCTACCTACCTACCAACCTTCCTACCTACCTACCTACCTACCTACCTACCTACCTACCTACCTACCTACCTACCTACCTACCTACCTACCTACCTACCTACCTACCTACCTACCTACCCACCTACCTACCTACCCACCTACCTACCTACCTACCTACCTACCTACCGACCTACCTACCCACCCACCTACCTACCTAATTACCTACCTACCTACCTACCTACCTACCTACCTACCTACCTACCTACCTACCTACCTACCTATCTACCTACCTACCTACCTACCTAACTACCTACCTACCTACCTACTCACCTACCTACCTACCTACCTACCTATCTACCTACCTACCCACCTACCTACCTACCTACCTACCCACCTACCTACCTACCCACCTACCCACCTACCTACCTACCTACCTACCTACTTACCTACCTACCCACCTACCTACCTACCTACCTACCTACCCACCCACCTACCTATCCACCTACCCACCTACCCAACTACCCACCTACCCACCTACCCACCTACCTGCCTACGTACCTACCCACCTACCTACCTACCTACCCACCTACCTACCTACCTACCCATCTACCTACCTACCTACCTACCTACCTACCTACCTACCTACCTACCTATCAACCTGACTACCTACCTACCTACCCACCCACCTACCTACCTACCTACCTGCCTACCTACCTACACATCTACCTACCTACCTACCTACCTACCTACCTACCTACCTACCTACTCACCTAGCTACCTACCTACCTACCTACCTACCTACCTACCTACCTACCTACCCACCTACCTACCTACCTACCTACCTACCTACCTACCTACCTACCTACCTACCTACCTACCTACCTACCCATCTACCTACCTACCTACCTACCTACCTACCTACCCACCCACCTACCTATCCACCTACCCACCTACCCAACTACCCACCTACCCACCTACCCACCTACCTGCCTACGTACCTACCCACCTACCTACCTACCTACCCACCTACCTACCTACCTACCCATCTACCTACCTACCTACCTACCTACCTACCTACCTACCTACCTACCTACCAACCTGACTACCTACCTACCTACCCACCCACCTACCTACCTACCTACCTGCCTACCTACCTACACACCTACCTACCTACCTACCTACCTACCTACCTACCTACCTACCTACCTACCTACCTACCTACCTACCTACCTACCTACCTACCTACCTACCTACCTACCTACCTACCCACCTACCTACCTACCTACCTACCTACCTACCTACCTACCTACCTACCTACCTACCTACCTACCTACCCATCTA
>CAWUOR010000001.1:132500-140000 GCA_963924015.1 Macrophya annulata
CTACCTACCTACCTACCTACCTACCTACCTACCTACCTACCTACCTACCTACCTACCTACCTACCTGACTACCTACCTACCTACCCACCCACCTACCTACCTACCTACCTGCCTATCTACCTACCTACCTACCTACCTACCTACCTACCTATCCACCTACCTACCTACCTACCTACCCACCTACCTACCTACCTACCTCCCTACCAAACCAAACCTAACCTATCCTTACTCAACCTAACCTAACCTATCCTAACCTAACCTAACCTATCCTAACCTAACCTAACCTAACCTACACCTACCTACCTACCTACCTACGTACCTACCTACCTACGTACCTACCTACCTACCTACCTAGCTACCTACCTACCTACCTACCTACCTACCTACCTACTTACCTATCTACCTACCTACCTACCTACCAACCTACCTACCTACCTTTCTACCTACCTACCAACCTACCTACCTACCTACCTACCTACCTACCTGCCTACGTACCTACCCACCTACCTACCTACCTACCCACCTACCTACCTACCTACCTACCTACCTACCTACCTACCTACCTACCTACCTACCTACCTACCTACCTACCTACCTACCTACCTACCTACCTACCTACCTACCTACCTACCTACCTACTTACCTACCTACCCAGCTACCTACCTACTTACCTACCTACCCACCCACCTACCTATCCACCTACCCACCTACCCAACTACCCACCTACCCACCTACCCACCTACCTGCCTACGTACCTACCCACCTACCTACCTACCTACCCACCTACCTACCTACCTACCCACCTACCTACCTACCTACCTACCTACCTACCTACCTACCTACCTACCTACCAACCTGACTACCTTCCTACCTACCCACCCACCTACCTACCTACCTACCTGCCTACCTACCTACCCACCTACCTACCTACCTACCTACCTACCTACCTACCTACCTACCTACCTACCTACCTACCTACCTACCTACCTACCTACCTACCTACCTACCTACCTACCTACCCACCTACCTACCTACCCACCTACCTACCTACCCACCTACCTGCCTACCTACCTACCTACCTACCTACCTACCTACCTACCTACCTACCTACCTACTTACCTACCTACCCAGCTACCTACCTACTTACCTACCTACCCACCCACCTACCTATCCACCTACCCACCTACCCAACTACCCACCTACCCACCTACCCACCTACCTGCCTACGTACCTACCCACCTACCTACCTACCTACCCACCTACCTACCTACCTACCCACCTACCTACCTACCTACCTACCTACCTACCTACCTACCTACCTACCTACCAACCTGACTACCTTCCTACCTACCCACCCACCTACCTACCTACCTACCTGCCTACCTACCTACCCACCTACCTACCTACCTACCTACCTACCTACCTACCTACCTACCTACCTACCTACCTACCTACCTACCTACCTACCTACCTACCTACCTACCTACCTACCTACCCACCTACCTACCTACCCACCTACCTACCTACCCACCTACCTACCTACCTACCTCCCTACCAAACCAAACCTAACCTATCCTTACTCAACCTAACCTAACCTATCCTATCCTAACCTAACCTATCCTAACCTAACCTAACCTAACCTACACCTACCTACCTACCTACCTACGTACCTACCTACCTACGTACCTACCTACCTACCTACCTAGCTACCTACCTACCTACCTACCTACCTACCTACCTACTTACCTATCTACCTACCTACCTACCTACCAACCTACCTACCTACCTTTCTACCTACCTACCAACCTACCTACCTACCTACCTACCTACCTACGTACCTACCTACCTACGTACCTACCTACCTACCTACCTAGCTACCTACCTACCTACCTACCTACCTACCTACCTACTTACCTATCTACCTACCTACCTACCTACCAACCTACCTACCTACCTTTCTACCTACCTACCAACCTACCTACCTACCTACCTACCTACCTACCTACCTACCTACCTACCTACCTACCTACCTACCTACCTACCTACCTACCTACCTACCTACCTACCTACCCACCTACCTACCTACCCACCTACCTACCTACCTACCTACCTACCTACCGACCTACCTACCCACCCACCTACCTACCTACCTACCTACCTACCTACCTACCTACCTACCTACCTACCTACCTACCTACCTACCTACCTACCTATCTACCTACCTACCTACCTACCTACCTACCTACTCACCTACCTACCTACCTACCTACCTATCTACCTACCTACCCACCTACCTACCTACCTACCTACCCACCTACCTACCTACCCACCTACCCACCTACCTACCTACCTACCTACCTACTTACCTACCTACCCACCTACCTACCTACCTACCTACCTACCCACCCACCTACCTATCCACCTACCCACCTACCCAACTACCCACCTACCCACCTACCCACCTACCTGCCTACGTACCTACCCACCTACCTACCTACCTACCCACCTACCTACCTACCTACCCATCTACCTACCTACCTACCTACCTACCTACCTACCTACCTACCTACCTACCTACCTACCTACCTACCTACCTACCTACCCATCTACCTACCTACCTACCTACCTACCTACCTACCCACCCACCTACCTATCCACCTACCCACCTACCCAACTACCCACCTACCCACCTACCCACCTACCTGCCTACGTACCTACCCACCTACCTACCTACCTACCCACCTACCTACCTACCTACCCATCTACCTACCTACCCACCTACCTACCTACCTACCTACCTACCTACCTACCAACCTGACTACCTACCTACCTACCCACCCACCTACCTACCTACCTACCTGCCTACCTACCTACACACCTACCTACCTACCTACCTACCTACCTACCTACCTACCTACCTACCTACCTACCTACCTACCTACCTACCTACCTACCTACCTACCTACCTACCTACCCACCTACCTACCTACCTACCTACCTACCTACCTACCTACCTACCTACCTACCTACCTACCTACCTACCTACCTGACTACCTACCTACCTACCCACCCACCTACCTACCTACCTACCTGCCTATCTACCTACCTACCTACCTACCTACCTACCTACCTATCCACCTACCTACCTACCTACCTACCCACCTACCTACCTACCTACCTCCCTACCAAACCAAACCTAACCTATCCTTACTCAACCTAACCTAACCTATCCTAACCTAACCTAACCTATCCTAACCTAACCTAACCTAACCTACACCTACCTACCTACCTACCTACGTACCTACCTACCTACGTACCTACCTACCTACCTACCTAGCTACCTACCTACCTACCTACCTACCTACCTACCTACTTACCTATCTACCTACCTACCTACCTACCAACCTACCTACCTACCTTTCTACCTACCTACCAACCTACCTACCTACCTACCTACCTACCTACCTGCCTACGTACCTACCCACCTACCTACCTACCTACCCACCTACCTACCTACCTACCTACCTACCTACCTACCTACCTACCTACCTACCTACCTACCTACCTACCTACCTACCTACCTACCTACCTACCTACCTACCTACCTACCTACCTACCTACTTACCTACCTACCCAGCTACCTACCTACTTACCTACCTACCCACCCACCTACCTATCCACCTACCCACCTACCCAACTACCCACCTACCCACCTACCCACCTACCTGCCTACGTACCTACCCACCTACCTACCTACCTACCCACCTACCTACCTACCTACCCACCTACCTACCTACCTACCTACCTACCTACCTACCTACCTACCTACCTACCAACCTGACTACCTTCCTACCTACCCACCCACCTACCTACCTACCTACCTGCCTACCTACCTACCCACCTACCTACCTACCTACCTACCTACCTACCTACCTACCTACCTACCTACCTACCTACCTACCTACCTACCTACCTACCTACCTACCTACCTACCTACCCACCTACCTACCTACCCACCTACCTACCTACCCACCTACCTACCTACCTACCTCCCTACCAAACCAAACCTAACCTATCCTTACTCAACCTAACCTAACCTATCCTATCCTAACCTAACCTATCCTAACCTAACCTAACCTAACCTACACCTACCTACCTACCTACCTACGTACCTACCTACCTACGTACCTACCTACCTACCTACCTAGCTACCTACCTACCTACCTACCTACCTACCTACCTACTTACCTATCTACCTACCTACCTACCTACCAACCTACCTACCTACCTTTCTACCTACCTACCAACCTACCTACCTACCTACCTACCTACCTACGTACCTACCTACCTACGTACCTACCTACCTACCTACCTAGCTACCTACCTACCTACCTACCTACCTACCTACCTACTTACCTATCTACCTACCTACCTACCTACCAACCTACCTACTCACCTACCTACCTACCTACCTACCTATCTACCTACCTACCCACCTACCTACCTACCTACCTACCCACCTACCTACCTACCCACCTACCCACCTACCTACCTACCTACCTACCTACTTACCTACCTACCCACCTACCTACCTACCTACCTACCTACCCACCCACCTACCTATCCACCTACCCACCTACCCAACTACCCACCTACCCACCTACCCACCTACCTGCCTACGTACCTACCCACCTACCTACCTACCTACCCACCTACCTACCTACCTACCCATCTACCTACCTACCTACCTACCTACCTACCTACCTACCTACCTACCTACCTACCTACCTACCTACCTACTTACCTACCCATCTACCTACCTACCTACCTACCTACCTACCTACCCACCCACCTACCTATTCACCTACCCACCTACCCAACTACCCACCTACCCACCTACCCACCTACCTGCCTACGTACCTACCCACCTACCTACCTACCTACCCACCTACCTACCTACCTACCCATCTACCTACCTACCTACCTACCTACCTACCTACCTACCTACCTACCTACCAACCTGACTACCTACCTACCTACCCACCCACCTACCTACCTACCTACCTGCCTACCTACCTACACACCTACCTACCTACCTACCTACCTACCTACCTACCTACCTACCTACCTACCTACCTACCTACCTACCTACCTACCTACCTACCTACCTACCTACCTACCCACCTACCTACCTACCTACCTACCTACCTACCTACCTACCTACCTACCTACCTACCTACCTACCTACCTACCTGACTACCTACCTACCTACCCACCCACCTACCTACCTACCTACCTGCCTATCTACCTACCTACCTACCTACCTACCTACCTACCTATCCACCTACCTACCTACCTACCTACCCACCTACCTACCTACCTACCTCCCTACCAAACCAAACCTAACCTATCCTTACTCAACCTAACCTAACCTATCCTAACCTAACCTAACCTATCCTAACCTAACCTAACCTAACCTACACCTACCTACCTACCTACCTACGTACCTACCTACCTACGTACCTACCTACCTACCTACCTAGCTACCTACCTACCTACCTACCTACCTACCTACCTACTTACCTATCTACCTACCTACCTACCTACCAACCTACCTACCTACCTTTCTACCTACCTACCAACCTACCTACCTACCTACCTACCTACCTACCTGCCTACGTACCTACCCACCTACCTACCTACCTACCCACCTACCTACCTACCTACCTACCTACCTACCTACCTACCTACCTACCTACCTACCTACCTACCTACCTACCTACCTACCTACCTACCTACCTACCTACCTACCTACCTACCTACCTACTTACCTACCTACCCAGCTACCTACCTACTTACCTACCTACCCACCCACCTACCTATCCACCTACCCACCTACCCAACTACCCACCTACCCACCTACCCACCTACCTGCCTACGTACCTACCCACCTACCTACCTACCTACCCACCTACCTACCTACCTACCCACCTACCTACCTACCTACCTACCTACCTACCTACCTACCTACCTACCTACCAACCTGACTACCTTCCTACCTACCCACCCACCTACCTACCTACCTACCTGCCTACCTACCTACCCACCTACCTACCTACCTACCTACCTACCTACCTACCTACCTACCTACCTACCTACCTACCTACCTACCTACCTACCTACCTACCTACCTACCTACCTACCCACCTACCTACCTACCCACCTACCTACCTACCCACCTACCTACCTACCTACCTCCCTACCAAACCAAACCTAACCTATCCTTACTCAACCTAACCTAACCTATCCTATCCTAACCTAACCTATCCTAACCTAACCTAACCTAACCTACACCTACCTACCTACCTACCTACGTACCTACCTACCTACGTACCTACCTACCTACCTACCTAGCTACCTACCTACCTACCTACCTACCTACCTACCTACTTACCTATCTACCTACCTACCTACCTACCAACCTACCTACCTACCTTTCTACCTACCTACCAACCTACCTACCTACCTACCTACCTACCTACGTACCTACCTACCTACGTACCTACCTACCTACCTACCTAGCTACCTACCTACCTACCTACCTACCTACCTACCTACTTACCTATCTACCTACCTACCTACCTACCAACCTACCTACCTACCTTTCTACCTACCTACCAACCTACCTACCTACCTACCTACCTACCTACCTACCTACCTACCTACCTACCTACCTACCTACCTACCTACCTACCTACCTACCTACCTACCTACCTACCCACCTACCTACCTACCCACCTACCTACCTACCTACCTACCTACCTACCGACCTACCTACCCACCCACCTACCTACCTACCTACCTACCTACCTACCTACCTACCTACCTACCTACCTACCTACCTACCTACCTACCTACCTATCTACCTATCTACCTACCTACCTACCTACCTACTCACCTACCTACCTACCTACCTACCTATCTACCTACCTACCCACCTACCTACCTACCTACCTACCCACCTACCTACCTACCCACCTACCCACCTACCTACCTACCTACCTACCTACTTACCTACCTACCCACCTACCTACCTACCTACCTACCTACCCACCCACCTACCTATCCACCTACCCACCTACCCAACTACCCACCTACCCACCTACCCACCTACCTGCCTACGTACCTACCCACCTACCTACCTACCTACCCACCTACCTACCTACCTACCCATCTACCTACCTACCTACCTACCTACCTACCTACCTACCTACCTACCTACCTACCTACCTACCTACCTACCTACCTACCCATCTACCTACCTACCTACCTACCTACCTACCTACCCACCCACCTACCTATCCACCTACCCACCTACCCAACTACCCACCTACCCACCTACCCACCTACCTGCCTACGTACCTACCCACCTACCTACCTACCTACCCACCTACCTACCTACCTACCCATCTACCTACCTACCTACCTACCTACCTACCT
>CAWUOR010000001.1:155000-157500 GCA_963924015.1 Macrophya annulata
TACCTACCTTTCTACCTACCTACCAACCTACCTACCTACCTACCTACCTACCTACCTACCTACCTACCTACCTACCTACCTACCTACCTACCTACCTACCTACCTACCCACCTACCTACCTACCCACCTACCTACCTACCCACCTACCTACCTACCTACCTACCTACCTACCTACCTACCTACCTACCTACCTACCTACCTACCTACCTACCTACCTACCTACCTACCTACCTACCCACCTACCTACCTACCCACCTACCCACCTACCTACCTACCTACCTACCTACCTACCTACCCACCCACCTACCTACCTACCTACCTACCTACCTACCCACCTACCTACCTACCCACCTACCCACCTACCTACCTACCTACCTACCTACCTACCTACCCACCCACCTACCTACCTACCTACCTACCTACCTACCTACCTACCTACCTACCTACCTACCTACCTACCTACCTACCTACCTACCTACCTACCTACCTACCTACCTACCTACCTACCTACCTACCTACCTACCTACCTACCTACCTACCTACCTACCTACCTACCTACCTACCAACCTACCTACCTACCTTTCTACCTACCTACCAACCTACCTACGTACCTACCTACCTACCTACCTACCTACCTACCTACCTACCTATCCACCTACCTACCTACCTACCTACCCACCTACCTACCTACCCACCTACCCACCTACCCACCTACCCACCTACCCACCGACCCACCTACCCACCTACCCACCTAGCCACCTACCTACCTACCCACCTACCCACCTACCAACCTACCCACCTACCTACCTACCCACCTACCTACCTACCCACCTACCTACCTACCCACCTACCTACCTACCCACCTACCTACCTACCTTCCTACCTACCTACCCACCTACCTACCTACCTACCTACCTACCTACCTACCTACCTACCTACCTACCTACCTACCTACCTACCTACCTACCTACCCACCTACCTACCTACCTACCTACCTACCTACCTACCTACCTACCTACCTACCTACCTACCTACCTACCTACCTACCTACCTACCTACCTACCTACCTACCTACCTACCCACCTACCTAGCTACCTACCTACCTACCTACCTACCTACCTACCTACTTACCTACCTACCTACCTACCTACCTACCAACCTACCTACCTACCTTTCTACCTACCTACCAACCTACCTACCTACCTACCTACCTACCTACCTACCTACCTACCTACCTACCTACCTACCTACCTACCTACCTACCTACCTACCTACCTACCTACCTACCTACCTACCCGGCTACCTACCTACCCACCTACCTACCTACCTACCTACCTACCTACCTACCTACCTACCCACCCACCTACCTACCTACCTACCTACCTACCTACCTACCTACCTACCTACCTACCTACCTACCTACCTACCTACCTACCTACCTACCTACCTACCTACCTACCTACCTACCTACCTACCTACCTACCCACCCACCTACCTACCTACCTACCTACCTATCTACCTACCTACCCACCTACCTACCTACCTACCTACCCACCTACCTACCTACCCACCTACCTACCTACCTACCTACCTACCTACCTACTTACCTACCTACCCACCTACCTACCTACCTACCTACCTACCCACCCACCTACCTATCCACCTACCCACCTACCCAACTACCCACCTACCCACCTACCCACCTACCTGCCTACGTACCTACCCACCTACCTACCTACCTACCCACCTACCTACCTACCTACCCATCTACCTACCTACCTACCTACCTACCTACCTACCTACCTACCTACCTACCTACCAACCTGACTACCTACCTACCTACCCACCCACCTACCTACCTACCTACCTGCCTACCTACCTACCCACCTACCTACCTACCTACCTACCTACCTACCTACCTACCTACCTACCTACCTACCTACCTACCTACCTACCTACCTACCTACCTACCTACCTACCTACCTACCTACCTACCTACCCACCTACCTACCTACCTACCTACCTACCTACCTACCTACCTACCTACCTACCTACCTACCTACCTACCCATCTACCTACCTACCTACCTACCTACCTACCTACCTACCTACCTACCTACCAACCTGACTACCTACCTACCTACCCACCCACCTACCTACCTACCTACCTGCCTACCTACCTACCCACCTACCTACCTACCTACCTACCTACCTACCTACCTACCTACCTACCTACCTACCTACCTACCTACCTACCTACCTACCTACCTACCTACCTACCTACCTACCTACCTACCTACCTACCTACCTACCTACCTACCTACCTACCTACCTACCTACCTACCTACCTACCTACCTACCTACCTACCTACCTACCTACCTACCTACCTACCTACCTACCTACCTACCTACCTACCTACCTACCTACCTACCTACCTACCTACCTACCTACCTACCTACCTACCTACCTACCTACCTACCTACCTACCTACCTACCTACC
>CAWUOR010000001.1:165000-167500 GCA_963924015.1 Macrophya annulata
TTACCTACCTACCCACCTACCTACCTACCTACCTACCTACCCACCCACCTACCTATCCACCTACCCACCTACCCAACTACCCACCTACCCACCTACCCACCTACCTGCCTACGTACCTACCCACCTACCTACCTACCTACCCACCTACCTACCTACCTACCCATCTACCTACTTACCTACCTACCTACCTACCCACCTACCTACCTACCTACCTACCTACCTACCTACCTACCTACCTACCTACCTACCTACCTACCTACCCATCTACCTACCTACCTACCTACCTACCTACCTACCTACCTACCTACCTACCAACCTGACTATCTACCTACCTACCCACCCACCTACCTACCTACCTACCTGCCTACCTACCTACCCACCTACCTACCCACCTACCTACCTACCTACCTACCCACCTACCTACCTACCCACCTACCTACCTACCTACCTACCTACCTACCTACTTACCTACCTACCCACCTACCTACCTACTTACCTACCTACCCACCCACCTACCTATCCACCTACCCACCTACCCAACTACCCACCTACCCACCTACCCACCTACCTGCCTACCTACCTACCCACCTACCTACCTACCTACCCACCTACCTACCTACCTACCTACCTACCTACCTACCTACCTACCTACCTACCTACCTACCTACCTACCTACCTACCTACCTACCTACCTACCTACCTACCTACCTACCTACCTACCTACCTACCTACCTACCTACCTACCTACCTACCTACCTACCTACCTACCTACCTACCCACCTACAAACCTACCCACCTACCTACCTACCTACCTACCTACCTACCTACCTACCTACCTACCTACCTACCTACCTACCTACCTACCTACCTACCTACCTACCTACCTACCTACCTACCTACCTACCAACCTGACTATCTACCTACCTACCCACCCACCTACCTACCTACCTACCTGCCTACCTACCTACCCACCTACCTACCCACCTACCTACCTACCTACCTACCCACCTACCTACCTACCCACCTACCTACCTACCTACCTACCTACCTACCTACTTACCTACCTACCCACCTACCTACCTACTTACCTACCTACCCACCCACCTACCTATCCACCTACCCACCTACCCAACTACCCACCTACCCACCTACCCACCTACCTGCCTACGTACCTACCCACCTACCTACCTACCTACCCACCTACCTACCTACCTACCTACCTACCTACCTACCTACCTACCTACCTACCTACCTACCTACCTACCTACCTACCTACCTACCTACCTACCTACCTACCTACCTACCTACCTACCTACCTACCTACCTACCCACCTACCTACCTATCTACCTACCTATCTACCTACCTACCCACCTACCTACCTACCTACCTCCCTACCAAACCAAACCTAACCTATCCTTACTCAACCTAACTTAACCTATCCTAACCTAACCTAACCTATCCTAACCTAACCTAACCTAACCTCAACCTACCTACCTACCTACCTACGTACCTACCTACCTACGTACCTACCTACCTACCTACCTAGCTACCTACCTACCTACCTACCTACCTACCTACCTACTTACCTATCTACCTACCTACCTACCTACCAACCTACCTACCTACCTTTCTACCTACCTACCAACCTACCTACCTACCTACCTACCTACCTACCTACCTACCTACCTACCTACCTACCTACCTACCTACCTACCTACCTACCTACCTACCTACCCACCTACCTACCTACCCACCTACCTACCTACCTACTTACCTACCTACCTACCTACCTACCCACCCACCTACCTATTTACCTACCTACCTACCTACCTACCTACCTACCTACCTACCTACCTACCTACCTACCTACCTACCTACCTACCTACCTACCTACCTACCTACCTACCTACCCACCTACCTACCTACCTACCTACCTATCTACCTACCTACCCACCTACCTACCTACCTACCTACCCACCTACCTACCTACCCACCTACCTACCTACCTACCTACCTACCTACCTACTTACCTACCTACCCACCTACCTACCTACCTACCTACCTACCCACCCACCTACCTATCCACCTACCCACCTACCCAACTACCCACCTACCCACCTACCCACCTACCTGCCTACGTACCTACCCACCTACCTACCTACCTACCCACCTACCTACCTACCTACCTACCTACCTACCTACCTACCTACCTACCAACCTGACTACCTACCTACCTACCCACCCACCTACCTACCTACCTACCTGCCTACCTACCTACCCACCTACCTACCTACCTACCTACCTACCTACCTACCTACCTACCTACCTACCTACCTACCTACCTACCTACCTACCTACCTACCTACCTACCTACCTACCTACCTACCTACCTACCTACCTACCTACCTACCTACCTACCTACCTACCTACCTACCTACCTACCTACCTACCTACCTACCTACCTACCCATCTACCTACCTACCTACCTACCTACCTACC
>CAWUOR010000001.1:185000-187500 GCA_963924015.1 Macrophya annulata
CACCTACCTACCTACTTACCTACCTACCCACCCACCTACCTATCCACCTACCCACCTACCCAACTACCCACCTACCCACCTACCCACCTACCTGCCTACGTACCTACCCACCTACCTACCTACCTACCCACCTACCTACCTACCTACCTACCTACCTACCTACCTACCTACCTACCTACCTACCTACCTACCTACCTACCTACCTACCTACCTACCTACCTACCTACCTACCTACCTACCTACCTACCTACCTACCTACCCACCTACCTACCTACCTACCTACCTATCTACCTACCTACCCACCTACCTACCTACCTACCTCCCTACCAAACCAAACCTAACCTATCCTTACTCAACCTAACTTAACCTATCCTAACCTAACCTAACCTATCCTAACCTAACCTAACCTAACCTCAACCTACCTACCTACCTACCTACGTACCTACCTACCTACGTACCTACCTACCTACCTACCTAGCTACCTACCTACCTACCTACCTACCTACCTACCTACTTACCTATCTACCTACCTACCTACCTACCAACCTACCTACCTACCTTTCTACCTACCTACCAACCTACCTACCTACCTACCTACCTACCTACCTACCTACCTACCTACCTACCTACCTACCTACCTACCTACCTACCTACCTACCTACCTACCCACCTACCTACCTACCCACCTACCTACCTACCTACTTACCTACCTACCTACCTACCTACCCACCCACCTACCTATTTACCTACCTACCTACCTACCTACCTACCTACCTACCTACCTACCTACCTACCTACCTACCTACCTACCTACCTACCTACCTACCTACCTACCTACCTACCCACCTACCTACCTACCTACCTACCTATCTACCTACCTACCCACCTACCTACCTACCTACCTACCCACCTACCTACCTACCCACCTACCTACCTACCTACCTACCTACCTACCTACTTACCTACCTACCCACCTACCTACCTACCTACCTACCTACCCACCCACCTACCTATCCACCTACCCACCTACCCAACTACCCACCTACCCACCTACCCACCTACCTGCCTACGTACCTACCCACCTACCTACCTACCTACCCACCTACCTACCTACCTACCTACCTACCTACCTACCTACCTACCTACCAACCTGACTACCTACCTACCTACCCACCCACCTACCTACCTACCTACCTGCCTACCTACCTACCCACCTACCTACCTACCTACCTACCTACCTACCTACCTACCTACCTACCTACCTACCTACCTACCTACCTACCTACCTACCTACCTACCTACCTACCTACCTACCTACCTACCTACCTACCTACCTACCTACCTACCTACCTACCTACCTACCTACCTACCTACCTACCTACCTACCTACCTACCTACCCATCTACCTACCTACCTACCTACCTACCTACCTACCTACCTACCTACCTACCAACCTGACTACCTACCTACCTACCCACCCACCTACCTACCTACCTACCTGCCTACCTACCTACCCACCTACCTACCTACCTACCTACCTACCTACCTACCTACCTACCTACCTACCTACCTACCTACCTACCTACCTACCTACCTACCTACCTACCTACCTACCTACCTACCTACCTACCTACCTACCTACCTACCTACCTACCTACCTACCTACCTACCTACCTACCTACCTACCTACCTACCTACCTACCTACCTACCTACCTACCTACCTACCTACCTACCTACCTACCTACCTACCTACCTACCTACCTACCTACCTACCTACCTACCTACCTACCTACCTACCTACCTACCTACCTACCTACCTACCTACCTACCTACCTACCTACCTACCTACCTACCTACCTACCTACCTACCTACCTACCTACCTACCTACCTACCTACCTACCTACCTACCTACCTACCTACCTACCTACCTACCTACCTACCTACCTACCTACCTACCTACCTACCTACCTACCTACCTACCTACCCACCTACCTACCCACCTACCTACCTACCTACCTACCTAGCTACCTATCTACCTACCTACCCACCTACCTACCTACCCACCTACCTACCTACCCACCTACCTACCTACCTACCTACCTACCTACCCACTTACCTACCTACCCACCTACCTACCTACCTACCTACCCACCTACCTACCTACCTACCTACCTACCTACCCACTTACCTACCTACCCACCTACCTACCTACCTACCTACCTACCTACCTACCTACCTACCTACCTACCTACCTACCTACCTACCTACCTACCTACCTACCTACCTACCTACCAACCTACCTACCTACCTACCTACCTACCTACCTACCTACCTACCTACCTACCTACCTACCTACCTACCTACCTACCTACCTACCTACCTACCTACCTACCTACCTACCGACCTACCTACCTACCTACCTACCTACCTACCTACCTACCTACCTACCTACCTACCTACCTACCTACCTACCTACCTACCTACCTACCTACCTACCT
>CAWUOR010000001.1:322500-325000 GCA_963924015.1 Macrophya annulata
TACCTACCTACCTACCTACCTACCTACCTACCTACCTACCTACCTACCTACCTACCTACCTACCTACCTACCTACCTACCTACCTACCTACCTACCTACCTACCTACCTACCTACCAACCTACCTACCTACCTTTCTACCTACCTACCAACCTACCTACCTACCTACCTACCTACCTACCTACCTACCTACCTACCTACCTATCCACCTACCTACCTACCTACCTACCCACCTACCTACCTACCCACCTACCCACCTACCCACCTACCCACCTACCCACCGACCCACCTACCCACCTACCCACCTAGCCACCTACCTACCTACCCACCTACCCACCTACCAACCTACCCACCTACCTACCTACCCACCTACCTACCCACCCACCTACCTACCTACCCACCTACCTACCTACCTACCCACCTACCTACCTACCTACCTACCTACCTACCTACCTACCTACCTACCTACCTACCTACCCACCTACCTACCTACCTCCCTACCAAACCAAACCTAACCTATCCTTACTCAACGTAACCTAACCTAACCTAACCTAACCTACACCTACCTACCTACCTACCTACCTACCCACCTACCTACCTACCTCCCTACCAAACCAAACCTAACCTATCCTTACTCAACGTAACCTAACCTAACCTAACCTAACCCACACCTACCTACCTACCTACCTACCTACGTACCTACCTACCCACGTACCTACCTACCTACCTACCTAGCTACCTACCTACCTACCTACCTACCTACCTACCTACTTACCTACCTACCTACCTACCTACCTACCAACCTACCTACCTACCTTTCTACCTACCTACCAACCTACCTACCCACCTACCTACCTACCTACCTACCTACCTACCTACCTACCTACCCTCCTACCTACCTACCTACCTACCTACCTACCTACCTACCTACCTACCAACCTACCTACCTACCCACCTACCTACCTACCTACCTCCCTACCAAACCAAACCTAACCTATCCTTACTCAACACAACCTAACCTATCCTAACCTAACCTAACCTATCCTAACCTAACCTAACCTAACCTACACCTACCTACCTACCTACCTACCTACGTACCTACCTACCTACGTACCTACCTACCTACCTACCTAGCTACCTACCTACCTACCTACCTACCTACCTACTTAACTATCTACCTACCTACCTACCTACCAACCTACCTACCTACCTTTCCACCTACCTACCAACCTACCTACCTACCTACCTACCTACCTACCTACCTACCTACCTACCTACCTACCTATCCACCTACCTACCTACCTACCTACCCACCTACCTACCTACCCACCTGCCCACCTACCCACCTACCCACCTACCCACCGACCCACCTACCCACCTACCCACCTAGCCACCTACCTACCTACCCACCTACCCACCTACCAACCTACCCACCTACCTACCTACCCACCTACCTACCTACCCACCTACCTACCTACCCACCTACCTACCCACCTTCCTACCTACCTACCCACCTACCTACCTACCTACCTACCTACCTACCTACCTACCTACCTACCTACCTACCTACCTACCTACCTACCTACCTACCCACCTACCTACCTACCCACCTACCTACCTACCCACCTACCCACCTACCTACCTACCTACCTACCTACCTACCTACCTACCTACCTACCTACCTACCTACCTACCTACCTACCTACCTACCTACCTACCTACCTACCTACCTACCTACCTACCTACCTACCTACCTACCTACCTACCTACCTACCTACCTACCTACCTACCTACCTACCAACCTACCTACCTACCTTTCTACCTACCTACCAACCTACCTACCTACCTACCTACCTACCTACCTACCTACCTACCTACCTACCTATCCACCTACCTACCTACCTACCTACCCACCTACCTACCTACCCACCTACCCACCTACCCACCTACCCACCTACCCACCGACCCACCTACCCACCTACCCACCTAGCCACCTACCTACCTACCCACCTACCCACCTACCAACCTACCCACCTACCTACCTACCCACCTACCTACCCACCCACCTACCTACCTACCCACCTACCTACCTACCTAGCTACCTACCTACCTACCTACCTACCTACCTACCTACTTACCTATCTACCTACCTACCTACCTACCAACCTACCTATCTACCTTTCTACCTACCTACCAACCTACCTACCTACCTACCTACCTACCTACCTACCTACCTACCTACCTACCTACCTACCTACCTACCTACCTACCTACCTACCTACCCACCTACCTACCTACCCACCTACCTACCTACCTACCTACCTACCTACCGACCTACCTACCTACCTACCTACCTACCTACCTACCTACCTACCTACCTACCTACCTACCCACCTACCTACCTACCTCCCTACCAAACCAAACCTAACCTATCCTTACTCAACGTAACCTAACCTAACCTAACCTAACCTACACCTACCTACCTACCTACCTACCTACCTA
>CAWUOR010000001.1:365000-375000 GCA_963924015.1 Macrophya annulata
CTACTTACCTACCTACCCAGCTACCTACCTACTTACCTACCTACCCACCCACCTACCTATCCACCTACCCACCTACCCAACTACCCACCTACCCACCTACCCACCTACCTGCCTACGTACCTACCCACCTACCTACCTACCTACCCACCTACCTACCTACCTATCCACCTACCTACCTACCTACCTACCTACCTACCTACCTACCTACCTACCTACCAACCTGACTACCTTCCTACCTACCCACCCACCTACCTACCTACCTACCTGCCTACCTACCTACCCACCTACCTACCTACCTACCTACCTACCTACCTACCTACCTACCTACCTACCTACCTACCTACCTACCTACCTACCTACCTACCTACCTACCTACCTACCTACCCACCTACCTACCTACCCACCTACCCACCTACCTACCTACCTACCTACCTACCTACCTACCCACCCACCTACCTACCTACCTACCTACCTACCTACCTACCTACCTACCTACCTACCTACCTACCTACCTACCTACCTACCTACCTACCTACCAACCTACCGACCTACCCACCTACCTACCTACCTACCTCCCTACCAAACCAAACCTAACCTATCCTTACTCAACCTAACCTAACCTATCCTAACCTTACCTAACCTATCCTAGCCTAACCTAACACAACCTACACCTACCTACCTACCTACCTACGTACCTACCTACCTACGTACCTACCTACCTACCTACCTACCTACCTACCTACCTACCTACCTACCTACCTACCTACCTACCCACCTACCTACCTACCCACCTACCTACCTACCTACCTACCTACCTACCCACTTACCTACCTACCCACCTACCTACCTACCTACCTACTTAGCTACCTACCTACCTACCTACCCACCTACCTACCTACCTACCTACCTACCTACCTACCTACCTACCTACCTACCTACCTACCTACCTACCTACCTACCTACCTACCTACCTACCTACCTACCTACCTACCTACCTACCTACCTACCTACCTACCTACCTACCTACCTACCTACCTACCTATCTACCTACCTACCTACCTACCTACCTACCTACCTACCTACCTACTCACCTACCTACCTACCTACCTACCTATCTACCTACCTACCTACCTACCTACCTACCTACCTACCCATCTACCTACCTACCTACCTACCTACCTACCTACCTACCTACCTACCTACCAACCTGACTACCTACCTACCTACCCACCCACCTACCTACCTACCTACCTGCCTACCTACCTACCCACCTACCTACCCACCTACCTACCTACCTACCTACCCACCTACCTACCTACCCACCTACCTACCTACCTACCTACCTACCTACCTACTTACCTACCTACCCACCTACCTACCTACTTACCTACCTACCCACCCACCTACCTATCCACCTACCCACCTACCCAACTACCCACCTACCCACCTACCCACCTACCTGCCTACGTACCTACCCACCTACCTACCTACCTACCCACCTACCTACCTACCTACCTACCTACCTACCTACCTACCTACCTACCTACCTACCTACCTACCTACCTACCTACCTACCTACCTACCTACCTACCTACCTACCTACCTACCTACCTACCTACCTACCTACCTACCTACCTACCTACCTACCTACCTACCTACCTACCTACCTACCTACCTACCTACCTACCTACCTACCTACCTACCTACCTACCTACCTACCTACCTACCTACCCACCTACCTACCTACCTACCTACCTACCTACCTACCTACCCACCTACCTACCTACCTACCTACCTATCTACCTACCTACCTACCTACCTACCTACCTACCTACCCACCTACCTACCTACCCACCTACCTACCTACCTACCTACCTACCTACCCACTTACCTACCTACCCACCTACCTACCTACCTACCTACTTAGCTACCTACCTACCTACCTACCCACCTACCTACCTACCTACCTACCTACCTACCTACCTACCTACCTACCTACCTACCTACCTACCTACCTACCTACCTACCTACCTACCTACCTACCTACCTACCTACCTACCTACCTACCTACCTACCTACCTACCTACCTACCTACCTACCCACCTACCTACCCACCTACCTACCTACCTACCTACCTACCCACCTACCTACCTACCTACCTACCTATCTACCTACCTACCTACCTACCTACCTACCTACCTACCCACCTACCTACCTACCCACCTACCTACCTACCTACCTACCTACCTACCCACTTACCTACCTACCCACCTACCTACCTACCTACCTACTTAGCTACCTACCTACCTACCTACCCACCTACCTACCTACCTACCTACCTACCTACCTACCTACCTACCTACCTACCTACCTACCTACCTACCTACCTACCTACCTACCTACCTACCTACCTACCTACCTACCTACCTACCTACCTACCTACCTACCTACCTACCTACCTACCTACCTACCTACCTACCTACCTACCTACCTACCTACCTACCTACCTACCTACCTACCTACCTACCTACCTACCTACCTACCTACCTACCTACCTACCTACCTACCTACCTACCTACCTACCTACCTACCTACCTACCTACCTACCTACCTACCTACCTACCTACCTACCTACCTACCTACCTACCTACCTACCTACCTACCTACCTACCTACCTACTTACCTACCTACCCAGCTACCTACCTACTTACCTACCTACCCACCCACCTACCTATCCACCTACCCACCTACCCAACTACCCACCTACCCACCTACCCACCTACCTGCCTACGTACCTACCCACCTACCTACCTACCTACCCACCTACCTACCTACCTACCCACCTACCTACCTACCTACCTACCTACCTACCTACCTACCTACCTACCTACCAACCTGACTACCTTCCTACCTACCCACCCACCTACCTACCTACCTACCTGCCTACCTACCTACCCATCTACCTACCTACCTACCTACCTACCTACCTACCTACCTACCTACCTACCTACCTACCTACCTACCTACCTACCTACCTACCTACCTACCTACCTACCTACCCACCTACCTACCTACCCACCTACCCACCTACCTACCTACCTACCTACCTACCTACCTACCCACCCACCTACCTACCTACCTACCTACCTACCTACCTACCTACCTACCTACCTACCTACCTACCTACCTACCTACCTACCTACCTACCTACCAACCTACCTACCTACCCACCTACCTACCTACCTACTTCCCTACCAAACCAAACCTAACCTATCCTTACTCAACCTAACCTAACCTATCCTAACCTTACCTAACCTATCCTAGCCTAACCTAACCTAACCTACACCTACCTACCTACCTACCTACGTACCTACCTACCTACGTACCTACCTACCTACCTACCTACCTACCTACCTACCTACCTACCTACCTACCTACCTACCTACCTACCTACCTACCTACCTACCTACCTACCTACCTACCTACCCACCTACCTACCTACCCACCTACCTACCTACCTACCTACCTACCTACCCACTTACCTACCTACCCACCTACCTACCTACCTACCTACTTAGCTACCTACCTACCTACCTACCCACCTACCTACCTACCTACCTACCTACCTACCTACCTACCTACCTACCTACCTACCTACCTACCTACCTACCTACCTACCTACCTACCTACCTACCTACCTACCTACCTACCTACCTACCTACCTACCTACCTACCTACCTACCTACCTACCTACCTATCTACCTACCTACCTACCTACCTACCTACCTACCTACCTACCTACTCACCTACCTACCTACCTACCTACCTATCTACCTACCTACCTACCTACCTACCTACCTACCTACCCATCTACCTACCTACCTACCTACCTACCTACCTACCTACCTACCTACCTACCAACCTGACTACCTACCTACCTACCCACCCACCTACCTACCTACCTACCTGCCTACCTACCTACCCACCTACCTACCCACCTACCTACCTACCTACCTACCCACCTACCTACCTACCCACCTACCTACCTACCTACCTACCTACCTACCTACTTACCTACCTACCCACCTACCTACCTACTTACCTACCTACCCACCCACCTACCTATCCACCTACCCACCTACCCAACTACCCACCTACCCACCTACCCACCTACCTGCCTACGTACCTACCCACCTACCTACCTACCTACCCACCTACCTACCTACCTACCTACCTACCTACCTACCTACCTACCTACCTACCTACCTACCTACCTACCTACCTACCTACCTACCTACCTACCTACCTACCTACCTACCTACCTACCTACCTACCTACCTACCTACCTACCTACCTACCTACCTACCTACCTACCTACCTACCTACCTACCTACCTACCTACCTACCTACCTACCTACCTACCTACCTACCTACCTACCTACCCACCTACCTACCTACCTACCTACCTACCTACCTACCTACCCACCTACCTACCTACCTACCTACCTATCTACCTACCTACCTACCTACCTACCTACCTACCTACCCACCTACCTACCTACCCACCTACCTACCTACCTACCTACCTACCTACCCACTTACCTACCTACCCACCTACCTACCTACCTACCTACTTAGCTACCTACCTACCTACCTACCCACCTACCTACCTACCTACCTACCTACCTACCTACCTACCTACCTACCTACCTACCTACCTACCTACCTACCTACCTACCTACCTACCTACCTACCTACCTACCTACCTACCTACCTACCTACCTACCTACCTACCTACCTACCTACCTACCTACCTACCTACCTACCTACCTACCTACCTACCTACCTACCTACCTACCTACCTACCTACCTACCTACCTACCTACCTACCTACCTACCTACCTACCTACCTACCTACCCACCTACCTACCCACCTACCTACCTACCTACCTACCTACCCACCTACCTACCTACCTACCTACCTATCTACCTACCTACCTACCTACCTACCTACCTACCTACCCACCTACCTACCTACCCACCTACCTACCTACCTACCTACCTACCTACCCACTTACCTACCTACCCACCTACCTACCTACCTACCTACTTAGCTACCTACCTACCTACCTACCCACCTACCTACCTACCTACCTACCTACCTACCTACCTACCTACCTACCTACCTACCTACCTACCTACCTACCTACCTACCTACCGACCTACCTACCTACCTACCTACCTACCTACCTACCTACCTACCTACCTACCTACCTACCTACCTACCTACCTACCTACCTACCTACCTACCTACCTACCTACCTACCGACCTACCTACCTACCTACCTACCTACCTACCTACCTACCTACCTACCTACCTACCAACCTACCTACCTACCTTTCTACCTACCTACCAACCTACCTACCTACCTACCTACCTACCTACCTACCTACCTACCTACCTACCTATCCACCTACCTACCTACCTACCTACCCACCTACCTACCTACCCACCTACCCACCTACCCACCTACCCACCTACCCACCGACCCACCTACCCACCTACCCACCTAGCCACCTACCTACCTACCCACCTACCCACCTACCAACCTACCCACCTACCTACCTACCCACCTACCTACCTACCCACCTACCTACCTACCCACCTACCTACCTACCTAGCTACCTACCTACCTACCTACCTACCTACCTACCTACTTACCTATCTACCTACCTACCTACCTACCAACCTACCTATCTACCTTTCTACCTACCTACCAACCTACCTACCTACCTACCTACCTACCTACCTACCTACCTACCTACCTACCTACCTACCTACCTACCTACCTACCTACCTACCTACCTACCTACCTACCTGCCTACCTACCTACCCACCTACCTACCCACCTACCTACCTACCTACCTACCCACCTACCTACCTACCCACCTACCTACCTACCTACCTACCTACCTACCTACTTACCTACCTACCCACCTACCTACCTACTTACCTACCTACCCACCCACCTACCTATCCACCTACCCACCTACCCAACTACCCACCTACCCACCTACCCACCTACCTGCCTACGTACCTACCCACCTACCTACCTACCTACCCACCTACCTACCTACCTACCTACCTACCTACCTACCTACCTACCTACCTACCTACCTACTTACCTACCTACCCACCCACCTACCTATCCACCTACCCACCTACCCAACTACCCACCTACCCACCTACCCACCTACCTGCCTACGTACCTACCCACCTACCTACCTACCTACCCACCTACCTACCTACCTACCCACCTACCTACCTACCTACCTACCTACCTACCTACCTACCTACCTACCTACCAACCTGACTACCTTCCTACCTACCCACCCACCTACCTACCTACCTACCTGCCTACCTACCTACCCACCTACCTACCTACCTACCTACCTACCTACCTACCTACCTACCTACCTACCTACCTACCTACCTACCTACCTACCTACCTACCTACCTACCTACCTACCTACCCACCTACCTACCTACCCACCTACCCACCTACCTACCTACCTACCTACCTACCTACCTACCCACCCACCTACCTACCTACCTACCTACCTACCTACCTACCTACCTACCTACCTACCTACCTACCTACCTACCTACCTACCTACCTACCTACCAACCTACCTACCTACCCACCTACCTACCTACCTACCTCCCTACCAAACCAAACCTAACCTATCCTTACTCAACCTAACCTAACCTATCCTAACCTTACCTAACCTATCCTAGCCTAACCTAACCTAACCTACACCTACCTACCTACCTACCTACGTACCTACCTACCTACGTACCTACCTACCTACCTACCTACCTACCTACCTACCTACCTACCTACCTACCTACCTACCTACCTACCTACCTACCTACCTACCTACCTACCTACCTACCTACCCACCTACCTACCTACCCACCTACCTACCTACCTACCTACCTACCTACCCACTTACCTACCTACCCACCTACCTACCTACCTACCTACTTAGCTACCTACCTACCTACCTACCCACCTACCTACCTACCTACCTACCTACCTACCTACCTACCTACCTACCTACCTACCTACCTACCTACCTACCTACCTACCTACCTACCTACCTACCTACCTACCTACCTACCTACCTACCTACCTACCTACCTACCTACCCACCTACCCACCTACCCACCTACCCACCTACCCACCGACCCACCTACCCACCTACCCACCTAGCCACCTACCTACCTACCCACCTACCCACCTACCAACCTACCCACCTACCTACCTACCCACCTACCTACCTACCCACCTACCTACCTACCCACCTACCTACCTACCTAGCTACCTACCTACCTACCTACCTACCTACCTACCTACTTACCTATCTACCTACCTACCTACCTACCAACCTACCTATCTACCTTTCTACCTACCTACCAACCTACCTACCTACCTACCTACCTACCTACCTACCTACCTACCTACCTACCTACCTACCTACCTACCTACCTACCTACCTACCTACCTACCTACCTACCTGCCTACCTACCTACCCACCTACCTACCCACCTACCTACCTACCTACCTACCCACCTACCTACCTACCCACCTACCTACCTACCTACCTACCTACCTACCTACTTACCTACCTACCCACCTACCTACCTACTTACCTACCTACCCACCCACCTACCTATCCACCTACCCACCTACCCAACTACCCACCTACCCACCTACCCACCTACCTGCCTACGTACCTACCCACCTACCTACCTACCTACCCACCTACCTACCTACCTACCTACCTACCTACCTACCTACCTACCTACCTACCTACCTACCTACCTACCTACCTACCTACCTACCTACCTACCTACCTACCTACCTACCTACCTACCTACCTACCTACTTACCTACCTACCCAGCTACCTACCTACTTACCTACCTACCCACCCACCTACCTATCCACCTACCCACCTACCCAACTACCCACCTACCCACCTACCCACCTACCTGCCTACGTACCTACCCACCTACCTACCTACCTACCCACCTACCTACCTACCTACCCACCTACCTACCTACCTACCTACCTACCTACCTACCTACCTACCTACCTACCAACCTGACTACCTTCCTACCTACCCACCCACCTACCTACCTACCTACCTGCCTACCTACCTACCCACCTACCTACCTACCTACCTACCTACCTACCTACCTACCTACCTACCTACCTACCTACCTACCTACCTACCTACCTACCTACCTACCTACCTACCTACCCACCTACCTACCTACCCACCTACCCACCTACCTACCTACCTACCTACCTACCTACCTACCCACCCACCTACCTACCTACCTACCTACCTACCTACCTACCTACCTACCTACCTACGTACCTACCTACCTACCTACCTACCTACCTACCTACCAACCTACCTACCTACCCACCTACCTACCTACCTACCTCCCTACCAAACCAAACCTAACCTATCCTTACTCAACCTAACCTAACCTATCCTAACCTTACCTAACCTATCCTAGCCTAACCTAACCTAACCTACACCTACCTACCTACCTACCTACGTACCTACCTACCTACGTACCTACCTACCTACCTACCTACCTACCTACCTACCTACCTACCTACCTACCTACCTACCTACCTACCTACCTACCTACCTACCTACCTACCTACCTACCCACCTACCTACCTACCCACCTACCTACCTACCTACCTACCTACCTACCCACTTACCTACCTACCCACCTACCTACCTACCTACCTACTTAGCTACCTACCTACCTACCTACCCACCTACCTACCTACCTACCTACCTACCTACCTACCTACCTACCTACCTACCTACCTACCTACCTACCTACCTACCTACCTACCTACCTACCTACCTACCTACCTACCTACCTACCTACCTACCTACCTACCTACCTACCTACCTACCTACCTACCTATCTACCTACCTACCTACCTACCTACCTACCTACCTACCTACCTACTCACCTACCTACCTACCTACCTACCTATCTACCTACCTACCTACCTACCTACCTACCTACCTACCCATCTACCTACCTACCTACCTACCTACCTACCTACCTACCTACCTACCTACCAACCTGACTACCTACCTACCTACCCACCCACCTACCTACCTACCTACCTGCCTACCTACCTACCCACCTACCTACCCACCTACCTACCTACCTACCTACCCACCTACCTACCTACCCACCTACCTACCTACCTACCTACCTACCTACCTACTTACCTACCTACCCACCTACCTACCTACTTACCTACCTACCCACCCACCTACCTATCCACCTACCCACCTACCCAACTACCCACCTACCCACCTACCCACCTACCTGCCTACGTACCTACCCACCTACCTACCTACCTACCCACCTACCTACCTACCTACCTACCTACCTACCTACCTACCTACCTACCTACCTACCTACCCACCTACCTACCTACCTACCTACCTACCTACCTACCTACCTACCTACCTACCTACCTACCTACCTACCTACCTACCTACCTACCTACCTACCTACCTACCTACCTACCTACCTACCTACCTACCTACCTACCTACCTACCTACCTACCTACCTACCTACCTACCTACCCACCTACCTACCTACCTACCTACCTACCTACCTACCTACCCACCTACCTACCTACCTACCTACCTATCTACCTACCTACCTACCTACCTACCTACCTACCTACCCACCTACCTACCTACCCACCTACCTACCTACCTACCTACCTACCTACCCACTTACCTACCTACCCACCTACCTACCTACCTACCTACTTAGCTACCTACCTACCTACCTACCCACCTACCTACCTACCTACCTACCTACCTACCTACCTACCTACCTACCTACCTACCTACCTACCTACCTACCTACCTAC
>CAWUOR010000002.1:0-26331 GCA_963924015.1 Macrophya annulata
TCCAGATAGTTCCAGGAATCGGGTTATGTTGATAGAACGCACGGCGATGTGCCACTGGCGTCTCTTGGTCAGACATTGCAACTACGGTTTCTCGTAAGTTAGTTAAAATGATTTGTTCACTCTGGGGTACAAATCTATCATCTACGTAGTTATCGCGAGCAAGTTTTGGAATATATGTGGAGTCATATACGGTAACTTTACCGATAGCATTGATAATTGTGCTCAGTTGATCTGGCATGACAACGACTGCTTTGGCAGCTTGCATCCATTCCTCATTCAAGGTGTGATGCTTGTAATCGTCTTCGTTGTTCATTATCATTGATACTCCGCGTTGTGTGAATTGTACTTTAGCTTCAATCAGAGCTAAACCCACACGGTAGAGCTGGTAAACAGTACCACGAATTGGCACGTTGTTAAATTCATACAGATTTGCAAATATATGTAATGTAGCAAATCCAATAGCACGAGTAGTCACTGTGATAGTGATAGCTTTGGTGGTGTTGTATGCTTCTAGACGGTCCATTGCGGACATCGAATCTTTTACACCTGGATAAAGCTTCTTCTTCAGTTCTTCACTTAAGATTGCTTCTCCTTCTTTATTCCTTTCTGAACGATGAGTTGTAAAACGCTTTTGTTGATAGGAATTTCTAGCTTGACTCGGCTTTCGACCATTGGCTCTTCCTCTAAATGGCATAGGCGTAACCTGTCGCCTAGCCGCTTGATAGGCTTTGTCTACGTCATCTTCCTGAATGAATGATGCATCATAGGTGGGTTGACGTGGACGGTAATTTCTATTATTGAAGTTCGGCATGTTGCTGTAAACTTTAAGGCTGATATCAGTCTGGATCTGGATACGTGGACGGTAATTTCTATTATTGAAGTTCGGCATGTTGCTGTAAACTTTAAGGCTGATATCAGTAACCTAAAATTCGCTTGAAGATTATTATAATAATATCATTGATTTTATTCTTTTCTATTGTTGTGAATGTCATTTTGATTGTTTACAATCTACAGACTACAACTAAAATATCACAGAGTACTTCCAATGTTAATCAAAAGATTAAAGAAAATACCACTGATGAGACAAAGAGTCATGTTGACCATGTCGATACAACCACACCTAGAACGTCATCAACAACTCAAGGCCTAACACTAGAGCCAAAACGGAATAAAATAGTTCCAGTATCAACATTGATAACTGTTGAAGAAAAGACTATTCGTTGTGCACGTATACACTGTAAAGACTTCCAAAATCCTTGCAACCTAACGGATTTTAGCTATAGAAGTATCAAAATCTACAGTTGTTGTAACTGTATTAAAATCGAAAACAGTGAACCAAGACTAATACGCTATGAAGCTCATAGTCTAGAACCAAGTGTTTCAATTATTATTGAAGGAGGAAACGAGTTCTGTATAGAACAGTGGAAAATAAATAACTTACCACAACTCCAATGCTTAGAAGGTTCTTGGGATACTGAGATTGAATCTCCAACAACGTGCTATTTAAAATACACGATAGTCAGAAATGTGTGTAAATATACACCAGATGGCGATTTTTTGTGGTTACTGATTTCAGCCCAACTGTCGCGTCTTAAATGCGCAGCTAAAAGCGCTCGCTCGCTTATCTTACCGATCTAACTTGAGCGATTTAACATTCGGATTATAAAGTTAGATTTAAAATTGAAACATCTAAATCCAAAATATGGAAACCCAAGGTGAAATGGTTATGATGGAAGAAATATCATCTGATCCACATCTTCCAATAAATACCAGTGAAGAAGGAAGTGAAATAACTCTATATCCAAGTAGAAAACGCCGCAATTATATAATTTTAAATTATCTCGCCGCAAATTACTTGAAGATTATTATAATAATATCATTGATTTTATTCTTTTCTATTGTTGTGAATGTCATTTTGATTGTTTACAATCTACAGACTACAACTAAAATATCACAGAGTACTTCCAATGTTAATCAAAAGATTAAAGAAAATACCACTGATGAGACAAAGAGTCATGTTGACCATGTCGATACAACCACACCTAGAACGTCATCAACAACTCAAGGCCTAACACTAGAGCCAAAACGGAATAAAATAGTTCCAGTATCAACATTGATAACTGTTGAAGAAAAGACTATTCGTTGTGCACGTATACACTGTAAAGACTTCCAAAATCCTTGCAACCTAACGGATTTTAGCTATAGAAGTATCAAAATCTACAGTTGTTGTAACTGTATTAAAATCGAAAACAGTGAACCAAGACTAATACGCTATGAAGCTCATAGTCTAGAACCAAGTGTTTCAATTATTATTGAAGGAGGAAACGAGTTCTGTATAGAACAGTGGAAAATAAATAACTTACCACAACTCCAATGCTTAGAAGGTTCTTGGGATACTGAGATTGAATCTCCAACAACGTGCTATTTAAAATACACGATAGTCAGAAATGTGTGTAAATATACACCAGATGACGATTAAGTTTTCAATTTTATCCTGCCCCATCAGTGTCAAAACAAATAAAGAGAATTGCAGCTTGACACGCTAAGAATACCATAATAAAAGGTTTTGCGCATTCTCACTTACGTGTTAAAATTTGAGGAACGAGCCCAACGAGAACCAAGTGTTTCAATTATTATTGAAGGAGGAAACGAGTTCTGTATAGAACAGTGGAAAATAAATAACTTACCACAACTCCAATGCTTAGAAGGTTCTTGGGTTATCTGGGATAATAGATTGCGATTTTTGTGGTTACTGATTTCAGCCCAACTGTCGCGTCTTAAATGCGCAGCTAAAAGCGCTCGCTCGCTTATCTTACCGATCTAACTTGAGCGATTTAACATTCGGATTATAAAGTTAGATTTAAAATTGAAACATCTAAATCCAAAATATGGAAACCCAAGGTGAAATGGTTATGATGGAAGAAATATCATCTGATATCAACTGATTTCAGCCCAACTGTCGCGTCTTAAATGCGCAGCTAAAAGCGCTCGCTCGCTTATCTTACCGATCTAACTTGAGCGATTTAACATTCGGATTATAAAGTTAGATTTAAAATTGAAACATCTAAATCCAAAATATGGAAACCCAAGGTGAAATGGTTATGATGGAAGAAATATCATCTGATCCACATCTTCCAATAAATACCAGTGAAGAAGGAAGTGAAATAACTCTATATCCAAGTAGAAAACGCCGCAATTATATAATTTTAAATTATCTCGCCGCAAATTACTTGAAGATTATTATAATAATATCATTGATTTTATTCTTTTCTATTGTTGTGAATCTTCTCTAATCTTTTAAATCTTATCTCTTAATAAATAAACTGGGTATTTCCGATTTCGTGAGATCGGACTTTCACCTAGTAATAATAAATTGCCTTCTAATTGTTCAGGCGCTGTTAGTCAGACGATAGTCAGAAATGTGTGTAAATATACACCAGATGACGATTAAGTTTTCAATTTTATCCTGCCCCATCAGTGTCAAAACAAATAAAGAGAATTGCAGCTTGACACGCTAAGAATACCATAATAAAAGGTTTTGCGCATTTATCTCTTAATAAATAAACTGGGTATTTCCGATTTCGTGAGATCGGACTTTCACCTAGTAATAATAAATTGCCTTCTAATTGTTCAGGCGCTGTTAGAGATGTTAAATTAAAGTAATCGTCGATATCTCCTTCGACTTTACATCTGCCATAATATTCATCGAGGTTTTCTCGACCACCTCGGTTACATACTCGAATTCCTGTTTGTTTATTACAAATCAATTGGGTCTTATGCCCTTCTGGTTCAAAGCTAATCGGCTTTGTAAAATATTTCCCAGCTTTCTTATTCAAGAAAGTCATTTTAGCTCGGAGATCATTGATGTCGTCTTGAAGATCTACGACTTGATATTCCGGAGGGATGATTTCATCAGGATTAAGAAGAACAGGATTTTCTTCATTTCCATTCCAGATAGTTCCAGGAATCGGGTTATGTTGATAGAACGCACGGCGATGTGCCACTGGCGTCTCTTGGTCAGACATTGCAACTACGGTTTCTCGTAAGTTAGTTAAAATGATTTGTTCACTCTGGGGTACAAATCTATCATCTACGTAGTTATCGCGAGCAAGTTTTGGAATATATGTGGAGTCATATACGGTAACTTTACCGATAGCATTGATAATTGTGCTCAGTTGATCTGGCATGACAACGACTGCTTTGGCAGCTTGCATCCATTCCTCATTCAAGGTGTGATGCTTGTAATCGTCTTCGTTGTTCATTATCATTGATACTCCGCGTTGTGTGAATTGTACTTTAGCTTCAATCAGAGCTAAACCCACACGGTAGAGCTGGTAAACAGTACCACGAATTGGCACGTTGTTAAATTCATACAGATTTGCAAATATATGTAATGTAGCAAATCCAATAGCACGAGTAGTCACTGTGATAGTGATAGCTTTGGTGGTGTTGTATGCTTCTAGACGGTCCATTGCGGACATCGAATCTTTTACACCTGGATAAAGCTTCTTCTTCAGTTCTTCACTTAAGATTGCTTCTCCTTCTTTATTCCTTTCTGAACGATGAGTTGTAAAACGCTTTTGTTGATAGGAATTTCTAGCTTGACTCGGCTTTCGACCATTGGCTCTTCCTCTAAATGGCATAGGCGTAACCTGTCGCCTAGCCGCTTGATAGGCTTTGTCTACGTCATCTTCCTGAATGAATGATGCATCATAGGTGGGTTGACGTGGACGGTAATTTCTATTATTGAAGTTCGGCATGTTGTTGTAAACTTTAAGGCTGATATCAGTAACCTAAAATTCGCTGTGATATTTTAGTTGTAGTCTGTAGATTGTAAACAATCAAAATGACATTCACAACAATAGAAAAGAATAAAATCAATAATATTATTATAATAATCTTCAAGTAATTTGCGGCGAGATAATTTAAAATTATATAATTGCGGCGTTTTCTACTTGGATATAGAGTTATTTCACTTCCTTCTTCACTGGTATTTATTGGAAGATGTGGATCAGATGATATTTCTTCCATCATAACCATTTCACCTTGGGTTTCCATATTTTGGATTTAGATGTTTCAATTTTAAATCTAACTTTATAATCCGAATGTTAAATCGCTCAAGTTAGATCTCTGACCAGAAAACTGTTCTCTGCTTAGACGATTAGACGGTTTCTCGTAAGTTAGTTAAAATGATTTGTTCACTCTGGGGTACAAATCTATCATCTACGTAGTTATCGCGAGCAAGTTTTGGAATATATGTGGAGTCATATACGGTAACTTTACCGATAGCATTGATAATTGTGCTCAGTTGATCTGGCATGACAACGACTGCTTTGGCAGCTTGCATCCATTCCTCATTCAAGGTGTGATGCTTGTAATCGTCTTCGTTGTTCATTATCATTGATACTCCGCGTTGTGTGAATTGTACTTTAGCTTCAATCAGAGCTAAACCCACACGGTAGAGCTGGTAAACAGTACCACGAATTGGCACGTTGTTAAATTCATACAGATTTGCAAATATATGTAATGTAGCAAATCCAATAGCACGAGTAGTCACTGTGATAGTGATAGCTTTGGTGGTGTTGTATGCTTCTAGACGGTCCATTGCGGACATCGAATCTTTTACACCTGGATAAAGCTTCTTCTTCAGTTCTTCACTTAAGATTGCTTCTCCTTCTTTATTCCTTTCTGAACGATGAGTTGTAAAACGCTTTTGTTGATAGGAATTTCTAGCTTGACTCGGCTTTCGACCATTGGCTCTTCCTCTAAATGGCATAGGCGTAACCTGTCGCCTAGCCGCTTGATAGGCTTTGTCTACGTCATCTTCCTGAATGAATGATGCATCATAGGTGGGTTGACGTGGACGGTAATTTCTATTATTGAAGTTCGGCATGTTGCTGTAAACTTTAAGGCTGATATCAGTAACCTAAAATTCTGGTTAATCTTAGGGAGAGCTTATCTCTTAATAAATAAACTGGGTATTTCCGATTTCGTGAGATCGGACTTTCACCTAGTAATAATAAATTGCCTTCTAATTGTTCAGGCGCTGTTAGAGATGTTAAATTAAAGTAATCGTCGATATCTCCTTCGACTTTACATCTGCCATAATATTCATCGAGGTTTTCTCGACCACCTCGGTTACATACTCGAATTCCTGTTTGTTTATTACAAATCAATTGGGTCTTATGCCCTTCTGGTTCAAAGCTAATCGGCTTTGTAAAATATTTCCCAGCTTTCTTATTCAAGAAAGTCATTTTAGCTCGGAGATCATTGATGTCGTCTTGAAGATCTACGACTTGATATTCCGGAGGGATGATTTCATCAGGATTAAGAAGAACAGGATTTTCTTCATTTCCATTCCAGATAGTTCCAGGAATCGGGTTATGTTGATAGAACGCACGGCGATGTGCCACTGGCGTCTCTTGGTCAGACATTGCAACTACGGTTTCTCGTAAGTTAGTTAAAATGATTTGTTCACTCTGGGGTACAAATCTATCATCTACGTAGTTATCGCGAGCAAGTTTTGGAATATATGTGGAGTCATATACGGTAACTTTACCGATAGCATTGATAATTGTGCTCAGTTGATCTGGCATGACAACGACTGCTTTGGCAGCTTGCATCCATTCCTCATTCAAGGTGTGATGCTTGTAATCGTCTTCGTTGTTCATTATCATTGATACTCCGCGTTGTGTGAATTGTACTTTAGCTTCAATCAGAGCTAAACCCACACGGTAGAGCTGGTAAACAGTACCACGAATTGGCACGTTGTTAAATTCATACAGATTTGCAAATATATGTAATGTAGCAAATCCAATAGCACGAGTAGTCACTGTGATAGTGATAGCTTTGGTGGTGTTGTATGCTTCTAGACGGTCCATTGCGGACATCGAATCTTTTACACCTGGATAAAGCTTCTTCTTCAGTTCTTCACTTAAGATTGCTTCTCCTTCTTTATTCCTTTCTGAACGATGAGTTGTAAAACGCTTTTGTTGATAGGAATTTCTAGCTTGACTCGGCTTTCGACCATTGGCTCTTCCTCTAAATGGCATAGGCGTAACCTGTCGCCTAGCCGCTTGATAGGCTTTGTCTACGTCATCTTCCTGAATGAATGATGCATCATAGGTGGGTTGACGTGGACGGTAATTTCTATTATTGAAGTTCGGCATGTTGCTGTAAACTTTAAGGCTGATATCAGTAACCTAAAATTGGCGATTTTTAATAAGGCGATTTTATGTGGTCCTGATATCAGCCCACCGAAAATATACATCATACCGAGATTTGCATCAATATGGATTTCTCAGTTCTCAGCTTAAAGAACTTTAGAAGAACCAAGTTTTATACGGTTCATCTCCTGAAAATCACCAATTATGATGGTGAAGAAACTGCTGATTTAGAAACGTTTAACAGCGCAGATCGCAAAATTGACATTATCCATGTCAAACCACAATTC
Source organism: Macrophya annulata (assembly GCA_963924015.1). NCBI lineage: Eukaryota > Metazoa > Arthropoda > Insecta > Hymenoptera > Tenthredinidae > Macrophya > Macrophya annulata. Next base: position 7,454 of record CAWUOR010000002.1, read on the forward strand.
TTCACGAAGTTCATTATAAAATATATGAACAAAAGAATTTACAACTTAAAACAATTATTAAACCTTACAACTTTTAAAAGTAGTGTTTCAATGTCTGTTCAAGTGGAAAATATTACTACACAAGACAACACTCAAGTGAAGATTAAAGATTCTACAGAAAAGAAAACAGAAAATGCACAACCAGAAAAGTATCCAAACTTTGTACGTGGTAGCATTTGTTCAAGTGGTTCAAGCGAAAGTATAGCTAGTCTCCGATCAATTTATAGTGATATAGAGAGAAGAAGCTTAAATCAGTCAGAATATATAAAGGATCTTGTAAAAGTCGAAGTGACGCGTCAAGTCCAAGAAATTCAGGATAGATTGAGACATGATTTCTGCTCATTTGCGGATAGGTCTAGTGAAAAGTTCTACGATTTTCGAAATTCCGTGGACGATAGAATCCAAGAGAATAAAATCGAAATACAAAAGTTTGAAAGTGATCTATTAAAATTAAAGATCGATACACTTGAGAAAATCCAAGCAAATCCGACTCCTATCCAAATTATTCAACAGCCAATAGCGCAACAAGAGTACCAAGGCCAGAGACGCCAAACAAGCGATGTTGCTCCTAGAAAGGAAGATATAGGCAAAGTGGTTACTGAATTCAGCCCTAGAGAAAGAATCTCAAATAAGCCTAAGGTTATAAAACCTAAAATCCATCGCAATATTAATGTTCTACTTAAGAATAAAAGTAAAGAAAATGTACTCACCTTCGTAAAATATTATGTTAACGTACCGTTTCTTGAGGTAATGAATTTATACATAGACGAAGGCTTTTCCATCCCTAGTGCTCAACGATTATTTGAACGTTATGAAAACGACAAGAGCCCGGATGATGATATATATATAAAAGATTTATATCTAAATATGGATAGTGAGTAAGCCCCAGAAAATGGCTTGTCCCTTTAGAGGACAGAATAAAGAAGGAAAACTAAGAAAACCCGTCCGGCTAATAGACGTAAATATCTTGCCTCTAGCTTAATGCATAGAGCCTCCTAAACGAAGGGAGAGACATTGGAAGTACTCTGTGATATTTTAGTTGTAGTCTGTAGATTGTAAACAATCAAAATGACATTCACAACAATAGAAAAGAATAAAATCAATGATATTATTATAATAATCTTCAAGTAATTTGCGGCGAGATAATTTAAAATTATATAATTGCGGCGTTTTCTACTTGGATATAGAGTTATTTCACTTCCTTCTTCACTGGTATTTATTGGAAGATGTGGATCAGATGATATTAACAGATTAACAGAGATAACCTCTTAACCAGAAAAATTGATGTTTTTATTATAAATTTTATATTAATACTTATATATTAATAAATTTCTTATTTTACTTAAATACTTATAATAATTTCCATTTAATTATCTTTTAAATGAAAGATTTAATTAAACACTATTTAATAATTATTGGAAAAGCTTTCCATTTGTTAAATATTACTAACATATTTAACAAAGTTCATCTATAAGATGAATGAAAGCTTATATAAAGTTTTAAAGAAAATATTTAAAACTTATATAAATATTAAATTTCTTATTCATAAATATAATAAATTATTAAGAAGATATTGATATATTAAATATTTATTGTAAAAGAAAATAAAAATTATTTTATTTTTATAGCTTATTATTGATTATAATTATTCAATGAAAAAAGAAAAAAAAAAAAAAAATTTCTTAAACTAGTATTATATATACATATATATATACTATTATTATTATTATTTAATTAAAATTATATTTGGTTGGTAAATATATTTTAAATTTAAATAAAAAATAATTTTTAGAGAAAAATTTTTCTTTTGAAAATAAAAAATTGATGTTTTTATTATAAATTTTATATTAATACTTATATATTAATAAATTTCTTATTTTACTTAAATACTTATAATAATTTCCATTTAATTATCTTTTAAATGAAAGATTTAATTAAACACTATTTAATAATTATTGGAAAAGCTTTCCATTTGTTAAATATTACTAACATATTTAACAAAGTTCATCTATAAGATGAATGAAAGCTTATATAAAGTTTTAAAGAAAATATTTAAAACTTATATAAATATTAAATTTCTTATTCATAAATATAATAAATTATTAAGAAGATATTGATATATTAAATATTTATTGTAAAAGAAAATAAAAATTATTTTATTTTTATAGCTTATTATTGATTATAATTATTCAATGAAAAAAGAAAAAAAAAAAAAAATTTCTTAAACTAGTATTATATATACATATATATATACTATTATTATTATTATTTAATTAAAATTATATTTGGTTGGTAAATATATTTTAAATTTAAATAAAAAATAATTTTTAGAGAAAAATTTTTCTTTTGAAAATAAAAAATTGATGTTTTTATTATAAATTTTATATTAATACTTATATATTAATAAATTTCTTATTTTACTTAAATACTTATAATAATTTCCATTTAATTATCTTTTAAATGAAAGATTTAATTAAACACTATTTAATAATTATTGGAAAAGCTTTCCATTTGTTAAATATTACTAACATATTTAACAAAGTTCATCTATAAGATGAATGAAAGCTTATATAAAGTTTTAAAGAAAATATTTAAAACTTATATAAATATTAAATTTCTTATTCATAAATATAATAAATTATTAAGAAGATATTGATATATTAAATATTTATTGTAAAAGAAAATAAAAATTATTTTATTTTTATAGCTTATTATTGATTATAATTATTCAATGAAAAAAGAAAAAAAAAAAAAAAATTTCTTAAACTAGTATTATATATACATATATATATACTATTATTATTATTATTTAATTAAAATTATATTTGGTTGGTAAATATATTTTAAATTTAAATAAAAAATAATTTTTAGAGAAAAATTTTTCTTTTGAAAATAAAAAATTGATGTTTTTATTATAAATTTTATATTAATACTTATATATTAATAAATTTCTTATTTTACTTAAATACTTATAATAATTTCCATTTAATTATCTTTTAAATGAAAGATTTAATTAAACACTATTTAATAATTATTGGAAAAGCTTTCCATTTGTTAAATATTACTAACATATTTAACAAAGTTCATCTATAAGATGAATGAAAGCTTATATAAAGTTTTAAAGAAAATATTTAAAACTTATATAAATATTAAATTTCTTATTCATAAATATAATAAATTATTAAGAAGATATTGATATATTAAATATTTATTGTAAAAGAAAATAAAAATTATTTTATTTTTATAGCTTATTATTGATTATAATTATTCAATGAAAAAAGAAAAAAAAAAAAAAATTTCTTAAACTAGTATTATATATACATATATATATACTATTATTATTATTATTTAATTAAAATTATATTTGGTTGGTAAATATATTTTAAATTTAAATAAAAAATAATTTTTAGAGAAAAATTTTTCTTTTGAAAATAAAAAATTGATGTTTTTATTATAAATTTTATATTAATACTTATATATTAATAAATTTCTTATTTTACTTAAATACTTATAATAATTTCCATTTAATTATCTTTTAAATGAAAGATTTAATTAAACACTATTTAATAATTATTGGAAAAGCTTTCCATTTGTTAAATATTACTAACATATTTAACAAAGTTCATCTATAAGATGAATGAAAGCTTATATAAAGTTTTAAAGAAAATATTTAAAACTTATATAAATATTAAATTTCTTATTCATAAATATAATAAATTATTAAGAAGATATTGATATATTAAATATTTATTGTAAAAGAAAATAAAAATTATTTTATTTTTATAGCTTATTATTGATTATAATTATTCAATGAAAAAAGAAAAAAAAAAAAAAAATTTCTTAAACTAGTATTATATATACATATATATATACTATTATTATTATTATTTAATTAAAATTATATTTGGTTGGTAAATATATTTTAAATTTAAATAAAAAATAATTTTTAGAGAAAAATTTTTCTTTTGAAAATAAAAAATTGATGTTTTTATTATAAATTTTATATTAATACTTATATATTAATAAATTTCTTATTTTACTTAAATACTTATAATAATTTCCATTTAATTATCTTTTAAATGAAAGATTTAATTAAACACTATTTAATAATTATTGGAAAAGCTTTCCATTTGTTAAATATTACTAACATATTTAACAAAGTTCATCTATAAGATGAATGAAAGCTTATATAAAGTTTTAAAGAAAATATTTAAAACTTATATAAATATTAAATTTCTTATTCATAAATATAATAAATTATTAAGAAGATATTGATATATTAAATATTTATTGTAAAAGAAAATAAAAATTATTTTATTTTTATAGCTTATTATTGATTATAATTATTCAATGAAAAAAGAAAAAAAAAAAAAAATTTCTTAAACTAGTATTATATATACATATATATATACTATTATTATTATTATTTAATTAAAATTATATTTGGTTGGTAAATATATTTTAAATTTAAATAAAAAATAATTTTTAGAGAAAAATTTTTCTTTTGAAAATAAAAAATTGATGTTTTTATTATAAATTTTATATTAATACTTATATATTAATAAATTTCTTATTTTACTTAAATACTTATAATAATTTCCATTTAATTATCTTTTAAATGAAAGATTTAATTAAACACTATTTAATAATTATTGGAAAAGCTTTCCATTTGTTAAATATTACTAACATATTTAACAAAGTTCATCTATAAGATGAATGAAAGCTTATATAAAGTTTTAAAGAAAATATTTAAAACTTATATAAATATTAAATTTCTTATTCATAAATATAATAAATTATTAAGAAGATATTGATATATTAAATATTTATTGTAAAAGAAAATAAAAATTATTTTATTTTTATAGCTTATTATTGATTATAATTATTCAATGAAAAAAGAAAAAAAAAAAAAAAAATTTCTTAAACTAGTATTATATATACATATATATATACTATTATTATTATTATTTAATTAAAATTATATTTGGTTGGTAAATATATTTTAAATTTATATAAAAAATAATTTTTAGAGAAAAATTTTTCTTTTGAAAATAAAAAATTGATGTTTTTATTATAAATTTTATATTAATACTTATATATTAATAAATTTCTTATTTTACTTAAATACTTATAATAATTTCCATTTAATTATCTTTTAAATGAAAGATTTAATTAAACACTATTTAATAATTATTGGAAAAGCTTTCCATTTGTTAAATATTACTAACATATTTAACAAAGTTCATCTATAAGATGAATGAAAGCTTATATAAAGTTTTAAAGAAAATATTTAAAACTTATATAAATATTAAATTTCTTATTCATAAATATAATAAATTATTAAGAAGATATTGATATATTAAATATTTATTGTAAAAGAAAATAAAAATTATTTTATTTTTATAGCTTATTATTGATTATAATTATTCAATGAAAAAAGAAAAAAAAAAAAAAATTTCTTAAACTAGTATTATATATACATATATATATATATACTATTATTATTATTATTTAATTAAAATTATATTTGGTTGGTAAATATATTTTAAATTTAAATAAAAAATAATTTTTAGAGAAAAATTTTTCTTTTGAAAATAAAAAATTGATGTTTTTATTATAAATTTTATATTAATACTTATATATTAATAAATTTCTTATTTTACTTAAATACTTATAATAATTTCCATTTAATTATCTTTTAAATGAAAGATTTAATTAAACACTATTTAATAATTATTGGAAAAGCTTTCCATTTGTTAAATATTACTAACATATTTAACAAAGTTCATCTATAAGATGAATGAAAGCTTATATAAAGTTTTAAAGAAAATATTTAAAACTTATATAAATATTAAATTTCTTATTCATAAATATAATAAATTATTAAGAAGATATTGATATATTAAATATTTATTGTAAAAGAAAATAAAAATTATTTTATTTTTATAGCTTATTATTGATTATAATTATTCAATGAAAAAAGAAAAAAAAAAAAAAAATTTCTTAAACTAGTATTATATATACATATATATATACTATTATTATTATTATTTAATTAAAATTATATTTGGTTGGTAAATATATTTTAAATTTAAATAAAAAATAATTTTTAGAGAAAAATTTTTCTTTTGAAAATAAAAAATTGATGTTTTTATTATAAATTTTATATTAATACTTATATATTAATAAATTTCTTATTTTACTTAAATACTTATAATAATTTCCATTTAATTATCTTTTAAATGAAAGATTTAATTAAACACTATTTAATAATTATTGGAAAAGCTTTCCATTTGTTAAATATTACTAACATATTTAACAAAGTTCATCTATAAGATGAATGAAAGCTTATATAAAGTTTTAAAGAAAATATTTAAAACTTATATAAATATTAAATTTCTTATTCATAAATATAATAAATTATTAAGAAGATATTGATATATTAAATATTTATTGTAAAAGAAAATAAAAATTATTTTATTTTTATAGCTTATTATTGATTATAATTATTCAATGAAAAAAGAAAAAAAAAAAAAAATTTCTTAAACTAGTATTATATATACATATATATATATACTATTATTATTATTATTTAATTAAAATTATATTTGGTTGGTAAATATATTTTAAATTTAAATAAAAAATAATTTTTAGAGAAAAATTTTTCTTTTGAAAATAAAAAATTGATGTTTTTATTATAAATTTTATATTAATACTTATATATTAATAAATTTCTTATTTTACTTAAATACTTATAATAATTTCCATTTAATTATCTTTTAAATGAAAGATTTAATTAAACACTATTTAATAATTATTGGAAAAGCTTTCCATTTGTTAAATATTACTAACATATTTAACAAAGTTCATCTATAAGATGAATGAAAGCTTATATAAAGTTTTAAAGAAAATATTTAAAACTTATATAAATATTAAATTTCTTATTCATAAATATAATAAATTATTAAGAAGATATTGATATATTAAATATTTATTGTAAAAGAAAATAAAAATTATTTTATTTTTATAGCTTATTATTGATTATAATTATTCAATGAAAAAAGAAAAAAAAAAAAAAAATTTCTTAAACTAGTATTATATATACATATATATATACTATTATTATTATTATTTAATTAAAATTATATTTGGTTGGTAAATATATTTTAAATTTAAATAAAAAATAATTTTTAGAGAAAAATTTTTCTTTTGAAAATAAAAAATTGATGTTTTTATTATAAATTTTATATTAATACTTATATATTAATAAATTTCTTATTTTACTTAAATACTTATAATAATTTCCATTTAATTATCTTTTAAATGAAAGATTTAATTAAACACTATTTAATAATTATTGGAAAAGCTTTCCATTTGTTAAATATTACTAACATATTTAACAAAGTTCATCTATAAGATGAATGAAAGCTTATATAAAGTTTTAAAGAAAATATTTAAAACTTATATAAATATTAAATTTCTTATTCATAAATATAATAAATTATTAAGAAGATATTGATATATTAAATATTTATTGTAAAAGAAAATAAAAATTATTTTATTTTTATAGCTTATTATTGATTATAATTATTCAATGAAAAAAGAAAAAAAAAAAAAATTTCTTAAACTAGTATTATATATACATATATATATATACTATTATTATTATTATTTAATTAAAATTATATTTGGTTGGTAAATATATTTTAAATTTAAATAAAAAATAATTTTTAGAGAAAAATTTTTCTTTTGAAAATAAAAAATTGATGTTTTTATTATAATAATTTGATATATTTATTATTTATTTAAGTATTTACTTTTATAAAGTCTTTTTAAGAGATAAAATTTTAGGTTGGTAGAATTTTATAATTTGTTTGGATTTTGTTGATATTTATTTTTTAAATTCATTTAAATATTTACTTTTATAAAGTTTTTTTAAGGGAGAAAATTTTAGGTTGGGGGAATTTAGAATACTTTTATAAAGTCTTTTTAAGAGATAAAATTTTAGGTTGGTAGAATTTTATAATTTGTTTGGATTTTGTTGATATTTATTTTTTAAATTCATTTAAATATTTACTTTTATAAAGTTTTTTTAAGGGAGAAAATTTTAGGTTGGGGGAATTTAGAATACTTTTATAAAGTCTTTTTAAGAGATAAAATTTTAGGTTGGTAGAATTTTATAATTTGTTTGGATTTTGTTGATATTTATTTTTTAAATTCATTTAAATATTTACTTTTATAAAGTTTTTTTAAGGGAGAAAATTTTAGGTTGGGGGAATTTAGAATACTTTTATAAAGTCTTTTTAAGAGATAAAATTTTAGGTTGGTAGAATTTTATAATTTGTTTGGATTTTGTTGATATTTATTTTTTAAATTCATTTAAATATTTACTTTTATAAAGTTTTTTTAAGGGAGAAAATTTTAGGTTGGGGGAATTTAGAATACTTTTATAAAGTCTTTTTAAGAGATAAAATTTTAGGTTGGTAGAATTTTATAATTTGTTTGGATTTTGTTGATATTTATTTTTTAAATTCATTTAAATATTTACTTTTATAAAGTTTTTTTAAGGGAGAAAATTTTAGGTTGGGGGAATTTAGAATACTTTTATAAAGTCTTTTTAAGAGATAAAATTTTAGGTTGGTAGAATTTTATAATTTGTTTGGATTTTGTTGATATTTATTTTTTAAATTCATTTAAATATTTACTTTTATAAAGTTTTTTTAAGGGAGAAAATTTTAGGTTGGGGGAATTTAGAATACTTTTATAAAGTCTTTTTAAGAGATAAAATTTTAGGTTGGTAGAATTTTATAATTTGTTTGGATTTTGTTGATATTTATTTTTTAAATTCATTTAAATATTTACTTTTATAAAGTTTTTTTAAGGGAGAAAATTTTAGGTTGGGGGAATTTAGAATACTTTTATGAAGTCTTTTTAAGAGATAAAATTTTAGGTTGGTAGAATTTTATAATTTGTTTGGATTTTGTTGATATTTATTTTTTAAATTCATTTAAATATTTACTTTTATAAAGTTTTTTTAAGGGAGAAAATTTTAGGTTGGGGGAATTTAGAATACTTTTATAAAGTCTTTTTAAGAGATAAAATTTTAGGTTGGTAGAATTTTATAATTTGTTTGGATTTTGTTGATATTTATTTTTTAAATTCATTTAAATATTTACTTTTATAAAGTTTTTTTAAGGGAGAAAATTTTAGGTTGGGGGAATTTAGAATACTTTTATAAAGTCTTTTTAAGAGATAAAATTTTAGGTTGGTAGAATTTTATAATTTGTTTGGATTTTGTTGATATTTATTTTTTAAATTCATTTAAATATTTACTTTTATAAAGTTTTTTTAAGGGAGAAAATTTTAGGTTGGGGGAATTTAGAATACTTTTATAAAGTCTTTTTAAGAGATAAAATTTTAGGTTGGTAGAATTTTATAATTTGTTTGGATTTTGTTGATATTTATTTTTTAAATTCATTTAAATATTTACTTTTATAAAGTTTTTTTAAGGGAGAAAATTTTAGGTTGGGGGAATTTAGAATACTTTTATAAAGTCTTTTTAAGAGATAAAATTTTAGGTTGGTAGAATTTTATAATTTGTTTGGATTTTGTTGATATTTATTTTTTAAATTCATTTAAATATTTACTTTTATAAAGTTTTTTTAAGGGAGAAAATTTTAGGTTGGGGGAATTTAGAATACTTTTATAAAGTCTTTTTAAGAGATAAAATTTTAGGTTGGTAGAATTTTATAATTTGTTTGGATTTTGTTGATATTTATTTTTTAAATTCATTTAAATATTTACTTTTATAAAGTTTTTTTAAGGGAGAAAATTTTAGGTTGGGGGAATTTAGAATACTTTTATAAAGTCTTTTTAAGAGATAAAATTTTAGGTTGGTAGAATTTTATAATTTGTTTGGATTTTGTTGATATTTATTTTTTAAATTCATTTAAATATTTACTTTTATAAAGTTTTTTTAAGGGAGAAAATTTTAGGTTGGGGGAATTTAGAATACTTTTATAAAGTCTTTTTAAGAGATAAAATTTTAGGTTGGTAGAATTTTATAATTTGTTTGGATTTTGTTGATATTTATTTTTTAAATTCATTTAAATATTTACTTTTATAAAGTTTTTTTAAGGGAGAAAATTTTAGGTTGGGGGAATTTAGAATACTTTTATAAAGTCTTTTTAAGAGATAAAATTTTAGGTTGGTAGAATTTTATAATTTGTTTGGATTTTGTTGATATTTATTTTTTAAATTCATTTAAATATTTACTTTTATAAAGTTTTTTTAAGGGAGAAAATTTTAGGTTGGGGGAATTTAGAATACTTTTATAAAGTCTTTTTAAGAGATAAAATTTTAGGTTGGTAGAATTTTATAATTTGTTTGGATTTTGTTGATATTTATTTTTTAAATTCATTTAAATATTTACTTTTATAAAGTTTTTTTAAGGGAGAAAATTTTAGGTTGGGGGAATTTAGAATACTTTTATAAAGTCTTTTTAAGAGATAAAATTTTAGGTTGGTAGAATTTTATAATTTGTTTGGATTTTGTTGATATTTATTTTTTAAATTCATTTAAATATTTACTTTTATAAAGTTTTTTTAAGGGAGAAAATTTTAGGTTGGGGGAATTTAGAATACTTTTATAAAGTCTTTTTAAGAGATAAAATTTTAGGTTGGTAGAATTTTATAATTTGTTTGGATTTTGTTGATATTTATTTTTTAAATTCATTTAAATATTTACTTTTATAAAGTTTTTTTAAGGGAGAAAATTTTAGGTTGGGGGAATTTAGAATACTTTTATAAAGTCTTTTTAAGAGATAAAATTTTAGGTTGGTAGAATTTTATAATTTGTTTGGATTTTGTTGATATTTATTTTTTAAATTCATTTAAATATTTACTTTTATAAAGTTTTTTTAAGGGAGAAAATTTTAGGTTGGGGGAATTTAGAATACTTTTATAAAGTCTTTTTAAGAGATAAAATTTTAGGTTGGTAGAATTTTATAATTTGTTTGGATTTTGTTGATATTTATTTTTTAAATTCATTTAAATATTTACTTTTATAAAGTTTTTTTAAGGGAGAAAATTTTAGGTTGGGGGAATTTAGAATACTTTTATGAAGTCTTTTTAAGAGATAAAATTTTAGGTTGGTAGAATTTTATAATTTGTTTGGATTTTGTTGATATTTATTTTTTAAATTCATTTAAATATTTACTTTTATAAAGTTTTTTTAAGGGAGAAAATTTTAGGTTGGGGGAATTTAGAATACTTTTATAAAGTCTTTTTAAGAGATAAAATTTTAGGTTGGTAGAATTTTATAATTTGTTTGGATTTTGTTGATATTTATTTTTTAAATTCATTTAAATATTTACTTTTATAAAGTTTTTTTAAGGGAGAAAATTTTAGGTTGGGGGAATTTAGAATACTTTTATAAAGTCTTTTTAAGAGATAAAATTTTAGGTTGGTAGAATTTTATAATTTGTTTGGATTTTGTTGATATTTATTTTTTAAATTCATTTAAATATTTACTTTTATAAAGTTTTTTTAAGGGAGAAAATTTTAGGTTGGGGGAATTTAGAATACTTTTATAAAGTCTTTTTAAGAGATAAAATTTTAGGTTGGTAGAATTTTATAATTTGTTTGGATTTTGTTGATATTTATTTTTTAAATTCATTTAAATATTTACTTTTATAAAGTTTTTTTAAGGGAGAAAATTTTAGGTTGGGGGAATTTATAATTTGTTTGTGAATATTAGTTTATATATATTTATATTATATATATATATATTTATATTATATATTTTATATTATATATTTTATATTATATATTTTATATTATATATTTTATATTATATATTTTATATTATATATTTTATATTATATATTTTATATTATATATTTTATATTATATATTTTATATTATATATTTTATATTATATATTTTATATTATATATTTTATATTATATATTTTATATTATATATTTATATAGTATATATTTATATAGTATATATTTATATAGTATATATTTATATAGTATATATTTATATAGTATATATTTATATAGTATATATTTATATAGTTATATAGTATATATTTATATAGTATATATTTATGTAGTATATATTTATGTAGTATATATTTATGTAGTATATATTTATGTAGTATATATTTATGTAGTATATATTTATGTAGTATATATTTATGTAGTATATATTTATATAGTATATATTTATATAGTATATATTTATATAGTATATATTTATATAGTATATATTTATATAGTATATATTTATATAGTATATATTTATATAGTATATATTTATATAGTATATATTTATATAGTATATATTTATATAGTATATATTTATATAGTATATATTTATATAGTATATATTTATATAGTATATATTTATATAGTATATATTTATATAGTATATATTTATATAGTATATATTTATATAGTATATATTTATATAGTATATATTTATATAGTATATATTTATATAGTATATATTTATATAGTATATATTTATATAGTATATATTTATATAGTATATATTTATATAGTATATATTTATATAGTATATATTTATATAGTATATATTTATATAGTATATATTTATATAGTATATATTTATATAGTATATATTTATATAGTATATATTTATATAGTATATATTTATATAGTATATATTTATATAGTATATATTTATATAGTATATATTTATATAGTATATATTTATATAGTATATATTTATATAGTATATATTTATATAGTATATATTTATATAGTATATATTTATATAGTATATATTTATATAGTATATATTTATATAGTATATATTTATATAGTATATATTTATATAGTATATATTTATATAGTATATATTTATATAGTATATATTTATATAGTATATATTTATATAGTATATATTTATATAGTATATATTTATATAGTATATATTTATATAGTATATATTTATATAGTATATATTTATATAGTATATATTTATATAGTATATATTTATATAGTATATATTTATATAGTATATATTTATATAGTATATATTTATATAGTATATATTTATATAGTATATATTTATATAGTATATATTTATATAGTATATATTTATATAGTATATATTTATATAGTATATATTTATATAGTATATATTTATATAGTATATATTTATATAGTATATATTTATATAGTATATATTTATATAGTATATATTTATATAGTATATATTTATATAGTATATATTTATATAGTATATATTTATATAGTATATATTTATATAGTATATATTTATATAGTATATATTTATATAGTATATATTTATATAGTATATATTTATATAGTATATATTTATATAGTATATATTTATATAGTATATATTTATATAGTATATATTTATATAGTATATATTTATATAGTATATATTTATATAGTATATATTTATATAGTATATATTTATATAGTATATATTTATATAGTATATATTTATATAGTATATATTTATATAGTATATATTTATATAGTATATATTTATATAGTATATATTTATATAGTATATATTTATATAGTATATATTTATATAGTATATATTTATATAGTATATATTTATATAGTATATATTTATATAGTATATATTTATATAGTATATATTTATATAGTATATATTTATATAGTATATATTTATATAGTATATATTTATATAGTATATATTTATATAGTATATATTTATATAGTATATATTTATATAGTATATATTTATATAGTATATATTTATATAGTATATATTTATATAGTATATATTTATATAGTATATATTTATATAGTATATATTTATATAGTATATATTTATATAGTATATATTTATATAGTATATATTTATATAGTATATATTTATATAGTATATATTTATATAGTATATATTTATATAGTATATATTTATATAGTATATATTTATATAGTATATATTTATATAGTATATATTTATATAGTATATATTTATATAGTATATATTTATATAGTATATATTTATATAGTATATATTTATATAGTATATATTTATATAGTATATATTTATATAGTATATATTTATATAGTATATATTTATATAGTATATATTTATATAGTATATATTTATATAGTATATATTTATATAGTATATATTTATATAGTATATATTTATATAGTATATATTTATATAGTATATATTTATATAGTATATATTTATATAGTATATATTTATATAGTATATATTTATATAGTATATATTTATATAGTATATATTTATATAGTATATATTTATATAGTATATATTTATATAGTATATATTTATATAGTATATATTTATATAGTATATATTTATATAGTATATATTTATATAGTATATATTTATATAGTATATATTTATATAGTATATATTTATATAGTATATATTTATATAGTATATATTTATATAGTATATATTTATATAGTATATATTTATATAGTATATATTTATATAGTATATATTTATATAGTATATATTTATATAGTATATATTTATATAGTATATATTTATATAGTATATATTTATATAGTATATATTTATATAGTATATATTTATATAGTATATATTTATATAGTATATATTTATATAGTATATATTTATATAGTATATATTTATATAGTATATATTTATATAGTATATATTTATATAGTATATATTTATATATTATATATTTATATTTATATTTATATTTATATTTATATTTATATTTATATTTATATTTATATTTATATTTATATTTATATTTATATTTATATTTATATTTATATTTATATTTATATTTATATTTATATTTATATTTATATTTATATTTATATTTATATTTATATTTATATTTATATTTATATTTATATTTATATTTATATTTATATTTATATTTATATTTATATTTATATTTATATTTATATTTATATTTATATTTATATTTATATTTATATTTATATTTATATTTATATTTATATTTATATTTATATTTATATTTATATTTATATTTATATTTATATTTATATTTATATTTATATTTATATTTATATTTTATATTATATATATATATATATATATATATATTATATATATATATATATATATATATATATATATAATTTAAGGAGTGTGTAAATGCACAAAGATTTTTGAAGTCTTTAGTAATAGTTTAATTCTATTTTTAAATATTTTTAAAAAGAAAAAAATTATAATTTTTATAAATGAGGTATGAACCCATTAGCTTATTTAGCTTATCTTTTTATTCATTTTTATATGTTTTTAAGTAAAGTTTGATTTTGGCTTTAAATTCGTGTTAAAATTTTTTTACATGTAAATTTTTGTATGATTATTAAAATTTATTTAAATAATAATTTTAATTATATAAATAATATTTGCAGTATTTAATTTTAATAATAAAAGAAATTTTGAATTATGAATTATTTTTAAAATATGGGTAAAAAATGTGCCAGCAACTGCGGTTATACATTTTATATAAATGAATTTTATTTGATAAATAATTTTTATGTTTTATTTGAATTTTAAAAATTAAAGTAAATTAGGTGAAATTTTTTATTTTATAAAAATTATTTAATTATTATTGTTTATTATGAAATTTTTTATTTAAACTAGGATTAGATACCCTATTATAAAAAAATTTAAATTTATTTGTTAGAATATTATAAGTTATGGTCTTTAAATTTAAAAAAATTGGCGGTATTTAAAACTAATTAGGGGAACTTGTTTTTTAAATGATAATCCGCAAGATACCTTACTTTATTTAAAAATTTATTTATTGTCGTTATCAGATTATTTTAATAGGAGAAAAATTTTCTATTTTATTTAAAAATATTTATTTCAGATCTTTATGTAGTTTATAATAGAGTAAAAATGAGTTACAATAATTTTTATTTAGATGGATATTAAAATGAAATTTTTAATTTAAAGTGGACTTAATAGTAATTATAAAAATTATATTATTATGAATTGAGAATTAAATATGTACATATTGCCCGTCACTCTCGTTTTAAGATGAGATAAGTCGTAACAAAGTAGGGGTACCGGAAGGTGTTTCTAGAAAGGTATTCAAATTATAATTTTTAAAATAATTTATTTACAATAAATTTATTAGTTATTTAATTAACTTAATTTGAAATTATTTAATTATTATTTTATTTTTATTGTTATTTATTTTATTTAATAAAAATATTTTTAATTTTTAATGTGTTTTTGTATTTTTAAAGAAAGAATTTTTTTAGTTATATTAAATTAGTATTGTGAGAGAATTTTGAAAAATTTTATTTATATTTAAGAAAAAGTAAATTTTGTTTATTGTACCTTGTGTATCAGGGTTTATTAAAAAAATTATATTAATTGATATAGTTCTCGAATTAAAAAGATTTATTTAAAATATAATTTTTATTGTAGTAAAAATATTTTTAATATTTAAATAGTAATGAAATGTTAATCGTTTTTTAATATATCTAGTTTTTTAATAAATAAATTTAATTTAGATATTATAAATTTAAAATTTTAATTTTTTTATAATTTTTTTATAATATTAATATTTTAAGGGATAAGCTTTAAAATATAAATTTTATAATAAAAATTAATGGAAGATATATTTTTATAAGCTTAGAAATAGTTTTTATATTAAAAATGTTATAATTTAGATTATATTAGGTTAAGATTTTTTATTATATTAATGTATTTAATTATTTATTAAAATAAATTATTGAATAATTATTTAATTTTAATAATGATAAAATTAGTAAATTTTTTTTATGTTTATAAATATATAAATTTATAAAAGGTTAAAAAAAGGAATTCGGCAAAAATTATATTCACCTGTTTATCAAAAACATGTCTTTTTGAATTTTTAATTTAAAGTCTAATCTGCTCTATG
Source organism: Macrophya annulata (assembly GCA_963924015.1). NCBI lineage: Eukaryota > Metazoa > Arthropoda > Insecta > Hymenoptera > Tenthredinidae > Macrophya > Macrophya annulata. The sequence goes on from CAWUOR010000002.1 coordinate 24,443, forward strand.
ATTTAAAAATTAAATGGCTGCAGTATCTTAACTGTACAAAGGTAGCATAATAATTAGTCTTTTAATTGGAGGCTGGAATGAATGATTTGATGAAATATAAACTGTCTCTTTTTAATTATAAATTTAATTTAATTTTTAAGTTAAAAAGCTTAAATTTTTTTAAAGGACGAGAAGACCCTATAGAGTTTTATAACTTTTTTATAGTATAAAATATTAATATTATTTTTATTAATTTAAAGTTATTTTATTGGGGCGATAGAAAAATTTATTGAACTTTTTTATTTTTTTTTTCATTTATTAATGAGTTATAGATCCTTATTTAAAGATAATTAGATTAAATTACCTTAGGGATAACAGCGTTATTTTTTTTAGAGTTCTTATCAATAATAAAGATTGCGACCTCGATGTTGGATTAAAATTTAATTTAGGTGAAGAAGCTTAAATTTTTAAGTCTGTTCGACTTTTGAAATTTTACATGATCTGAGTTCAAACCGGTGTAAGCCAGGTTGGTTTCTATCCTTAAATATAAAAATAATTTTTAGTACGAAAGGACCAAAATTATAAAATAAATTTTTAATATAAATGAATTTTTATAAATTTTAAAATTAATAAAACTATTTTGTCAGATAATTGTAATAAATTTAGAATTTATTTATGTATAATTTTTTATACAAATAGTAATTTTTTATAAAGAGTTAATTTTATCTATTATAGGAATATTAATATTAATTATTTTAGTTATATTGGGTGTAGCCTTTTTGACTTTATTAGAACGTAAATTATTAGGTTATTTTCAAATTCGAAAAGGTCCTAATAAAGTTAGATTTTTAGGTATTTTGCAACCTTTTTGTGATGTTATTAAATTATTTTCTAAAGAGCAGATTTTTCCTTCTATTTCTAATTATTATCCTTATTATTTATCACCTATTTTTAGTTTATTTTTAGTTTTGTGTTCATGATTTATTATTCCGTATTTTACTAATCTATATTCATTTAATTTAAGAATTTTATTTTTTTTAAGTTGTATTAGTTTAGGAGTATATACTATTATAATTGCTGGATGATCTTCAAATTCTAAATATTCATTATTGGGGGGTTTACGATCTGTAGCTCAAACTATTTCCTATGAAGTTAGTTTAGCTATCATTTTAATATGTTTTGTGATTTTAATTGAAAGTTATAGATTTATAGATTTTTTTATTTATCAAAGATTAATTTGATTTTTTTTTATTAATTATCCTTTATCAATAATTTGATTTATTATTTGTTTAGCGGAAACTAATCGAACTCCTTTTGATTTTGCAGAGGGGGAATCTGAATTAGTTTCAGGATTTAATGTTGAATATAGAAGAGGTGGATTTGCTTTAATTTTTATAGCTGAGTATGGGAGAATTTTATTAATAAGAATATTGTATAGTTTAATATTTCTAGGTAGAAATTTGTATTCTTTTATTTTATATTTTAATTTAATTTTAATTGTTTATTTTTTTATTAATGTTCGTGGAGCTCTTCCTCGGTTACGTTATGATAAATTAATGAATATAGCTTGAAAAAGATTTTTACCTATTTCTTTAAATATTTTAATATTTCATTTAGGTATTAAATTATTTATGTATGTAGTTTTAATTTAAATAATTAATAAGATAAATTAAACTATTAAAATTATTAAATTAAGTTTTATTAAAAACCAATAAAAGATTTAAACTTTTATATTATGTTTTCAAAACATAAACTTATTCAAGTTCATTGATTTTTTTATTTTATTAATTATTATTTATTTTAATAAACTATCTCAAGTTTTTGTTATTAAAGGATTAATAAAGAAGTATAAAAAATAAGTAATAGTAAAAATTTGTCCAATAATAATATATGGTGTTTCTACAGGTCTA
>CAWUOR010000003.1:117500-120000 GCA_963924015.1 Macrophya annulata
GGTAGGTAGGTAGGTAGGTAGGTAGGTAGGTAGGTGGGTAGGTAAGTAGGTGGGTAGGTAGGTAGGTAGGTAGGTGGGTAGGTAGGTAGATAGGTAGGTGTGTAGGTAGGTAGGTAGGTAGGTAGGTGGGTAGGTAGGTAGGCAGGTAGGTAGGTAGGTAGGTTGCTGGGTAGGTAGGTAGGTAGTCAGGTTGGTAGGTAGGTAGGTAGGTAGGTAGGTAGGTAGGTAGGTAGGTAGGTAGGTGGGTAGGTAGGTAGGTAGGTGGGTAGGTAGGTAGGTAGGTGGGTAGGTACGTAGGCAGGTAGGTGGGTAGGTGGGTAGGTAGGTAGGTAGGTAGGTAGGTAGGTAGATAGGTAGGTAGGTAGGTAGGTAGGTGGGTGGGTAGGTAGGTAGGTAGGTAGGTAGGTAGGTAGGTAGGTAGGTAGGTAGGTAGGTAGGTAGGTAGGTAGGTAGGTAGGTAGGTAGGTAGGTAGGTAGGTAGGTGGGTAGGTAGGTAGGTAGGTGGGTAGGTAGGTAGGTAGGTGGGTAGGTAGGTAGGTAGGTAGGTAGGTAGGTAGGTAGGTAGGTAGGTGGGTAGGTAAGTAGGTGGGTAGGTAGGTAGGTAGGTAGGTGGGTAGGTAGGTAGATAGGTAGGCAGGTAGGTAGGTAGGTAGGTAGGTAGGTAGGTAGGTAGGTAGGTAGGTAGGTAGGTAGGTAGGTAGGTAGGTAGGTAGGTAGGTAGGTAGGTAGGTAGGTAGGTAGGTAGGTAGGTAGGTAGGTAGGTAGGTAGGTAGGTAGGTAGGTAGGTAGGTAGGTAGGTAGGTAGGTAAGTAGGTAGGTAGGTAGGTAGGTAGATAGGTAAGTAGGTAGGTAGGTAGGTAGGTAGGTAGGTAGGTAGGTAGATAGGTAGGTAGGTAGGTAGGTAGGTGGGTGGGTAGGTAGGTAGATAGGTAGGTAGGTAGGTAGGTAGGTAGGTAGGTAGGTAGGTAGGTAGGTAGGTAGGTAGGTAGGTAGGTAGGTAGGTAGGTAGGTAGGTGGGTAGGTAGGTAGGTAGGTGGGTAGGTAGGTAGGTAGGTGGGTAGGTACGTAGGCAGGTAGGTGGGTAGGTGGGTAGGTGGGTAGTTGGGTAGGTGGGTAGGTGGATAGGTAGGTGGGTGGGTAGGTAGGTAGGTAGGTAGGTAGGTGGGTAGGTAGGTAGGTAGGTAGGTAGGTAGGTAGGTAGGTAGGTAGGTGGGTAGGTAGGTAGGTGGGTAGGTAGGTAGGTAGGTAGGTGGGTAGGTAGGTAGGTAGGTAGGTAGGTAGGTAGGTAGGTAGGTAGGTGGGTAGGTAAGTAGGTGGGTAGGTAGGTAGGTAGGTAGGTGGGTAGGTAGGTAGATAGGTAGGTGTGTAGGTAGGTAGGTAGGTAGGTAGGTGGGTAGGTAGGTAGGCAGGTAGGTAGGTAGGTAGGTTGCTGGGTAGGTAGGTAGGTAGTCAGGTTGGTAGGTAGGTAGGTAGGTAGGTAGGTAGGTAGGTAGGTAGGTAGGTAGGTGGGTAGGTAGGTAGGTAGGTGGGTAGGTAGGTAGGTAGGTGGGTAGGTACGTAGGCAGGTAGGTGGGTAGGTGGGTAGGTAGGTAGGTAGGTAGGTAGGTAGGTAGATAGGTAGGTAGGTAGGTAGGTAGGTGGGTGGGTAGGTAGGTAGGTAGGTAGGTAGGTAGGTAGGTAGGTAGGTAGGTAGGTAGGTAGGTAGGTAGGTAGGTAGGTAGGTAGGTAGGTAGGTAGGTAGGTAGGTGGGTAGGTAGGTAGGTAGGTGGGTAGGTAGGTAGGTAGGTGGGTAGGTAGGTAGGTAGGTAGGTAGGTAGGTAGGTAGGTAGGTAGGTGGGTAGGTAAGTAGGTGGGTAGGTAGGTAGGTAGGTAGGTGGGTAGGTAGGTAGATAGGTAGGCAGGTAGGTAGGTAGGTAGGTAGGTAGGTAGGTAGGTAGGTAGGTAGGTAGGTAGGTAGGTAGGTAGGTAGGTAGGTAGGTAGGTAGGTAGGTAGGTAGGTGGGTAGGTAGGTAGGTAGGTGGGTAGGTAGGTAGGTAGGTGGGTAGGTACGTAGGCAGGTAGGTGGGTAGGTGGGTAGGTAGGTAGGTAGGTAGGTAGGTAGGTAGATAGGTAGGTAGGTAGGTAGGTAGGTGGGTGGGTAGGTAGGTAGGTAGGTAGGTAGGTAGGTAGGTAGGTAGGTAGGTAGGTAGGTAGGTAGGTAGGTAGGTAGGTAGGTAGGTAGGTAGGTAGGTAGGTAGGTGGGTAGGTAGGTAGGTAGGTGGGTAGGTAGGTAGGTAGGTGGGTAGGTAGGTAGGTAGGTAGGTAGGTAGGTAGGTAGGTAGGTAGGTGGGTAGGTAAGTAGGTGGGTAGGTAGGTAGGTAGGTAGGTGGGTAGGTAGGTAGATAGGTAGGCAGGTAGGTAGGTAGGTAGGTAGGTAGGTAGGTAGGTAGGTAGGTAGGTAGGTAGGTAGGTAGGTAGGTAGGTAGGTAGGTAGGTAGGTAGGTAGGTAGGTAGGTAGGTA
>CAWUOR010000003.1:140000-142500 GCA_963924015.1 Macrophya annulata
GGTAGGTAGGTAGGTAGGTAGGTAGGTAGGTAGGTAGGTAGGTAGGTAGGTAGGTAGGTAGGTAGGTAGGTAGGTAGGTAGGTAGGTAGGTAGGTAGGTAGGTAGGTAGGTAGGTAGGTAGGTAGGTAGGTAGGTAGGTAGGTAGGTAGGTAGGTGGGTAGGTAGGTAGGCAGGTAGGTAGGTAGGTAGGTGGCTGGGTAGGTAGGTAGGTAGTCAGGTTGGTAGGTAGGTAGGTAGGTAGGTAGGTAGGTAGGTAGGTAGGTAGGTAGGTGGGTAGGTAGGTAGGTAGGTGGGTAGGTAGGTAGGTAGGTGGGTAGGTACGTAGGCAGGTAGGTGGGTAGGTGAGTAGGTGGGTAGGTAGTTGGGTAGGTGGGTAGGTGGATAGGTAGGTGGGTGGGTAGGTAGGTAGGTAGGTAGGTAGGTGGGTAGGTAGGTAGGTAGGTAGGTAGGTAGGTAGGTAGGTAGGTAGGTGGGTAGGTAGGTAGGTGGGTAGGTAGGTAGGTAGGTAGGTGGGTAGGTAGGTAGATAGGTAGGTAGGTAGGTAGGTAGGTGGGTGGGTAGGTAGGTAGGTAGGTAGGTAGGTAGGTGGGTAGGTAGGTAGGTAGGTAGGTAGGTAGGTAGGTAGGTAGGTAGGTAGGTAGGTAGGTAGGTAGGTAGGTAGGTAGGTAGGTAGGTAGGTAGGTAAGTAGGTAGGTAGGTAGGTAGGTAGGTAGGTAGGTAGGTAGGTGGGTAGGTAGGTAGGTAGGTAGGTAGGTAGGTAGGTAGGTAGGTAGGTAGGTAGGTAGGTAGGTAGGTAGGTAGGTAGGTAGGTAGGTAGGTAGGTAGGTAGGTAGGTAGGTAGGTAGGTAGGTAGGTAGGTAGGTAGGTAGGTAGGTAGGTAGGTAGGTAGGTAGGTAGGTAGGTAGGTAGGTAGGTAGGTAGGTAGGTAGGTAGGTAGGTAGGTAGGTAGGTAGGTAGGTAGGTAGGTAGGTAGGTAGGTAGGTAGGTAGGTAGGTAGGTAGGTAGGTAGGTAGGTAGGTAGGTAGGTAGGTAGGTAGGTAGGTAGGTAGGTAGGTAGGTAGGTAGGTAGGTAGGTAGGTAGGTAGGTAGGTAGGTAGGTAGGTAGGTAGGTAGGTAGGTAGGTAGGTAGGTAGGTAGGTAGGTAGGTAGGTAGGTAGGTAGGTAGGTAGGTAGGTAGGTAGGTAGGTAGGTAGGTAGGTAGGTAGGTAGGTAGGTAGGTAGGTAGGTAGGTAGGTAGGTAGGTAGGTAGGTAGGTAGGTAGGTAGGTAGGTAGGTAGGTAGGTAGGTAGGTAGGTAGGTAGGTAGGTAGGTAGGTAGGTAGGTAGGTAGGTAGGTAGGTAGGTAGGTAGGTAGGTAGGTAGGTAGGTAGGTAGGTAGGTAGGTAGGTAGGTAGGTAGGTAGGTAGGTAGGTAGGTAGGTAGGTAGGTAGGTAGGTAGGTAGGTAGGTAGGTAGGTAGGTAGGTAGGTAGGTAGGTAGGTAGGTAGGTAGGTAGGTAGGTAGGTAGGTAGGTAGGTGGGTAGGTAGGTAGGTAGGTAGGTAGGTAGGTGGGTAGGTAGGCAGGCAGGTAGGTAGGTAGGTAGGTGGCTGGGTAGGTAGGTAGGTAGTCAGGTTGGTAGGTAGGTAGGTAGGTAGGTAGGTAGGTAGGTAGGTAGGTAGGTAGGTGGGTAGGTAGGTAGGTAGGTGGGTAGGTAGGTAGGTAGGTGGGTAGGTACGTAGGCAGGTAGGTGGGTAGGTGAGTAGGTGGGTAGTTGGGTAGGTGGGTAGGTGGATAGGTAGGTGGGTGGGTAGGTAGGTAGGTAGGTAGGTAGCTGGGTAGGTAGGTAGGTAGGTAGGTAGGTAGGTAGGTAGGTAGGTAGGTGGGTAGGTAGGTAGGTGGGTAGGTAGGTAGGTAGGTAGGTGGGTAGGTAGGTAGGTAGGTAGGTAGGTAGGTAGGTAGGTAGGTAGGTAGGTAGGTAGGTAGGTAGGTAGGTAGGTAGGTAGGTAGGTAGGTGGGTAGGTAGGTAGGCAGGTAGGTAGGTAGGTAGGTGGCTGGGTAGGTAGGTAGGTAGTCAGGTTGGTAGGTAGGTAGGTAGGTAGGTAGGTAGGTAGGTAGGTAGGTAGGTAGGTGGGTAGGTAGGTAGGTAGGTGGGTAGGTAGGTAGGTAGGTGGGTAGGTACGTAGGCAGGTAGGTGGGTAGGTGAGTAGGTGGGTAGTTGGGTAGGTGGGTAGGTGGATAGGTAGGTGGGTGGGTAGGTAGGTAGGTAGGTAGGTAGGTGGGTAGGTAGGTAGGTAGGTAGGTAGGTAGGTAGGTAGGTAGGTAGGTGGGTAGGTAGGTAGGTGGGTAGGTAGGTAGGTAGGTAGGTGGGTAGGTAGGTAGATAGGTAGGTAGGTAGGTAGGTAGGTGGGTGGGTAGGTAGGTAGGTAGGTAGGTAGGTAGGTGGGTAGGTAGGTAGGTAGGTAGGTAGGTAGGTAGGTAGGTAGGTAGGTAGGTAGGTAGGTAGGTAGGTAGGTAGGTAGGTA
>CAWUOR010000003.1:150000-160000 GCA_963924015.1 Macrophya annulata
GGTAGGTAGGTAGGTAGGTGTAGGTTAGGTTAGGTTAGGTTAGGATAGGTTAGGTTAGGTTAGGATAGGTTAGGTTAGGTTGAGTAAGGATAGGTTAGGTTTGGTTTGGTAGGGAGGTAGGTAGGTAGGTAGGTGGGTAGGTAGGTAGGTAGGTAGGTAGGTAGGTAGGTAGGTAGGTAGGTAGGTAGGTAGGTAGGTAGGTAGGTGGGTGGGTAGGTAGGTAGGTAGGTGGGTAGGTAGGTAGGTAGGTAGGTAGGTAGGTAGGTAGGTAGGTAGGTAGGTAGGTAGGTAGGTAGGTAGGTAGGTAGGTAGGTAGGTAGGTAGGTAGGTAGGTAGGTAGGTAGGTGGGTAGGTAGGTAGGCAGGTAGGTAGGTAGGTAGGTTGCTGGGTAGGTAGGTAGGTAGTCAGGTTGGTAGGTAGGTAGGTAGGTAGGTAGGTAGGTAGGTAGGTAGGTAGGTAGGTGGGTAGGTAGGTAGGTAGGTGGGTAGGTAGGTAGGTAGGTGGGTAGGTACGTAGGCAGGTAGGTGGGTAGGTGGGTAGGTGGGTAGTTGGGTAGGTGGGTAGGTGGATAGGTAGGTGGGTGGGTAGGTAGGTAGGTAGGTAGGTAGGTAGGTAGGTAGGTAGGTAGGTGGGTAGGTAGGTAGGTGGGTAGGTAGGTAGGTAGGTAGGTGGGTAGGTAGGTAGATAGGTAGGTAGGTAGGTAGGTAGGTGGGTGGGTAGGTAGGTAGGTAGGTAGGTAGGTAGGTAGATAGGTAGGTAGGTAGGTAGGTAGGTGGGTGGGTAGGTAGGTAGGTAGGTAGGTAGGTAGGTAGGTAGGTAGGTAGGTAGGTAGGTAGGTAGGTAGGTAGGTAGGTAGGTAGGTAGGTAGGTAGGTAGGTAGGTGGGTAGGTAGGTAGGTAGGTGGGTAGGTAGGTAGGTAGGTGGGTAGGTACGTAGGCAGGTAGGTGGGTAGGTGGGTAGGTGGGTAGTTGGGTAGGTGGGTAGGTGGATAGGTAGGTGGGTGGGTAGGTAGGTAGGTAGGTAGGTAGGTGGGTAGGTAGGTAGGTAGGTAGGTAGGTAGGTAGGTAGGTAGGTAGGTGGGTAGGTAGGTAGGTGGGTAGGTAGGTAGGTAGGTAGGTGGGTAGGTAGGTAGATAGGTAGGTAGGTAGGTAGGTAGGTAGGTAGGTGGGTGGGTGGGTAGGTAGGTAGGTAGGTAGGTAGGTAGGTAGGTAGGTAGGTAGGTAGGTAGGTAGGTAGGTAGGTAGGTAGGTAGGTAGGTAGGTAGGTAGGTAGGTAGGTAGGTAGGTAGGTAGGTAGGTAGGTAGGTAGGTAGGTAGGTAGGTAGGTAGGTAGGTAGGTAGGTAGGTAGGTAGGTAGGTAGGTAGGTAGGTAGGTAGGTAGGTAGGTAGGTAGGTAGGTAGGTAGGTAGGTAGGTAGGTAGGTAGGTAGGTAGGTAGGTAGGTAGGTAGGTAGGTAGGTAGGTAGGTAGGTAGGTAGGTAGGTAGGTAAGTAGGTAGGTAGGTAGGTAGGTAGGTAGGTAGGTAGGTAGGTAGGTAGGTAGGTAGGTAGGTAGGTAGGTAGGTAGGTAGGTAGGTAGGTAGGTAGGTAGGTAGGTAGGTAGGTAGGTAGGTAGGTAGGTAGGTAGGTAGGTAGGTGGGTAGGTAGGTAGGCAGGTAGGTAGGTAGGTAGGTGGCTGGGTAGGTAGGTAGGTAGTCAGGTTGGTAGGTAGGTAGGTAGGTAGGTAGGTAGGTAGGTAGGTAGGTAGGTAGGTAGGTAGGTAGGTAGGTAGGTAGGTAGGTGGGTAGGTAGGTAGGTAGGTGGGTAGGTAGGTAGGTAGGTGGGTAGGTACGTAGGCAGGTAGGTGGGTAGGTGGGTAGGTGGGTAGTTGGGTAGGTGGGTAGGTGGATAGGTAGGTGGGTGGGTAGGTAGGTAGGTAGGTAGGTAGGTGGGTAGGTAGGTAGGTAGGTAGGTAGGTAGGTAGGTAGGTAGGTAGGTGGGTAGGTAGGTAGGTGGGTAGGTAGGTAGGTAGGTAGGTGGGTAGGTAGGTAGATAGGTAGGTAGGTAGGTAGGTAGGTAGGTAGGTGGGTGGGTAGGTAGGTAGGTAGGTAGGTAGGTAGGTAGGTAGGTAGGTAGGTGGGTAGGTAGGTAGGTAGGTGGGTAGGTAGGTAGGTAGGTGGGTAGGTACGTAGGCAGGTAGGTGGGTAGGTGGGTAGGTGGGTAGTTGGGTAGGTGGGTAGGTGGATAGGTAGGTGGGTGGGTAGGTAGGTAGGTAGGTAGGTAGGTGGGTAGGTAGGTAGGTAGGTAGGTAGGTAGGTAGGTAGGTAGGTAGGTGGGTAGGTAGGTAGGTGGGTAGGTAGGTAGGTAGGTAGGTGGGTAGGTAGGTAGATAGGTAGGTAGGTAGGTAGGTAGGTAGGTAGGTGGGTGGGTGGGTAGGTAGGTAGGTAGGTAGGTAGGTAGGTAGGTAGGTAGGTAGGTAGGTAGGTAGGTAGGTAGGTAGGTAGGTAGGTAGGTAGGTAGGTAGGTAGGTAGGTAGGTAGGTAGGTAGGTAGGTAGGTAGGTAGGTAGGTAGGTAGGTAGGTAGGTAGGTAGGTAGGTAGGTAGGTAGGTAGGTAGGTAGGTAGGTAGGTAGGTAGGTAGGTAGGTAGGTAGGTAGGTAGGTAGGTAGGTAGGTAGGTAGGTAGGTAGGTAGGTAGGTAGGTAGGTAGGTAGGTAGGTAGGTAGGTAGGTAGGTAGGTAGGTAAGTAGGTAGGTAGGTAGGTAGGTAGGTAGGTAGGTAGGTAGGTAGGTAGGTAGGTAGGTAGGTAGGTAGGTAGGTAGGTAGGTAGGTAGGTAGGTAGGTAGGTAGGTAGGTAGGTAGGTAGGTAGGTAGGTAGGTAGGTAGGTAGGTGGGTAGGTAGGTAGGCAGGTAGGTAGGTAGGTAGGTGGCTGGGTAGGTAGGTAGGTAGTCAGGTTGGTAGGTAGGTAGGTAGGTAGGTAGGTAGGTAGGTAGGTAGGTAGGTAGGTAGGTAGGTAGGTAGGTAGGTAGGTAGGTGGGTAGGTAGGTAGGTAGGTGGGTAGGTAGGTAGGTAGGTGGGTAGGTACGTAGGCAGGTAGGTGGGTAGGTGGGTAGGTGGGTAGTTGGGTAGGTGGGTAGGTGGATAGGTAGGTGGGTGGGTAGGTAGGTAGGTAGGTAGGTAGGTGGGTAGGTAGGTAGGTAGGTAGGTAGGTAGGTAGGTAGGTAGGTAGGTGGGTAGGTAGGTAGGTGGGTAGGTAGGTAGGTAGGTAGGTGGGTAGGTAGGTAGATAGGTAGGTAGGTAGGTAGGTAGGTAGGTAGGTGGGTGGGTGGGTAGGTAGGTAGGTAGGTAGGTAGGTAGGTAGGTAGGTAGGTAGGTAGGTAGGTAGGTAGGTAGGTAGGTAGGTAGGTAGGTAGGTAGGTAGGTAGGTAGGTAGGTAGGTAGGTAGGTAGGTAGGTAGGTAGGTAGGTAGGTAGGTAGGTAGGTAGGTAGGTAGGTAGGTAGGTAGGTAGGTAGGTAGGTAGGTAGGTAGGTAGGTAGGTAGGTAGGTAGGTAGGTAGGTAGGTAGGTAGGTAGGTAGGTAGGTAGGTAGGTAGGTAGGTAGGTAGGTAGGTAGGTAGGTAGGTAGGTAGGTAGGTAGGTAAGTAGGTAGGTAGGTAGGTAGGTAGGTAGGTAGGTAGGTAGGTAGGTAGGTAGGTAGGTAGGTAGGTAGGTAGGTAGGTAGGTAGGTAGGTAGGTAGGTAGGTAGGTAGGTAGGTAGGTAGGTAGGTAGGTAGGTAGGTAGGTAGGTGGGTAGGTAGGTAGGCAGGTAGGTAGGTAGGTAGGTGGCTGGGTAGGTAGGTAGGTAGTCAGGTTGGTAGGTAGGTAGGTAGGTAGGTAGGTAGGTAGGTAGGTAGGTAGGTAGGTGGGTAGGTAGGTAGGTAGGTGGGTAGGTAGGTAGGTAGGTGGGTAGGTACGTAGGCAGGTAGGTGGGTAGGTGAGTAGGTGGGTAGTTGGGTAGGTGGGTAGGTGGATAGGTAGGTGGGTGGGTAGGTAGGTAGGTAGGTAGGTAGGTGGGTAGGTAGGTAGGTAGGTAGGTAGGTAGGTAGGTAGGTAGGTAGGTAGGTAGGTAGGTAGGTAGGTAGGTAGGTAGGTAGGTAGGTAGGTAGTCAGGTTGGTAGGTAGGTAGGTAGGTAGGTAGGTAGGTAGGTAGGTAGGTAGGTAGGTGGGTAGGTAGGTAGGTAGGTGGGTAGGTAGGTAGGTAGGTGGGTAGGTACGTAGGCAGGTAGGTGGGTAGGTGAGTAGGTGGGTAGTTGGGTAGGTGGGTAGGTGGATAGGTAGGTGGGTGGGTAGGTAGGTAGGTAGGTAGGTAGGTGGGTAGGTAGGTAGGTAGGTAGGTAGGTAGGTAGGTAGGTAGGTAGGTGGGTAGGTAGGTAGGTGGGTAGGTAGGTAGGTAGGTAGGTGGGTAGGTAGGTAGATAGGTAGGTAGGTAGGTAGGTAGGTGGGTGGGTAGGTAGGTAGGTAGGTAGGTAGGTAGGTGGGTAGGTAGGTAGGTAGGTAGGTAGGTAGGTAGGTAGGTAGGTAGGTAGGTAGGTAGGTAGGTAGGTAGGTAGGTAGGTAGGTAGGTAGGTAAGTAGGTAGGTAGGTAGGTAGGTAGGTAGGTAGGTAGGTAGGTAGGTAGGTAGGTAGGTAGGTAGGTAGGTAGGTAGGTAGGTAGGTAGGTAGGTAGGTAGGTAGGTAGGTAGGTAGGTAGGTAGGTAGGTAGGTAGGTAGGTAGGTAGGTAGGTAGGTAGGTAGGTAGGTAGGTAGGTAGGTAGGTAGGTAGGTAGGTAGGTAGGTAGGTAGGTAGGTAGGTAGGTAGGTAGGTAGGTAGGTAGGTAGGTAGGTAGGTAGGTAAATAGGTAGGTAGGTAGGTAGGTAGGTAGGTAGGTAGGTAGGTAGGTAGGTAGGTAGGTAGGTAGGTAGGTAGGTAGGTAGGTAGGTAGGTAGGTAGGTAGGTAGGTAGGTAGGTAGGTAGGTAGGTAGGTAGGTAGGTAGGTAGGTAGGTAGGTAGGTAGGTAGGTAGGTAGGTAGGTAGGTAGGTAGGTAGGTAGGTAGGTAGGTAGGTAGGTAGGTAGGTAGGTAGGTAGGTAGGTAGGTAGGTAGGTAGGTAGGTAGGTAGGTAGGTAGGTAGGTAGGTAGGTAGGTAGGTAGGTAGGTAGGTAGGTAGGTAGGTAGGTAGGTAGGTAGGTAGGTAGGTAGGTAGGTAGGTAGGTAGGTAGGTAGGTAGGTAGGTAGGTAGGTAGGTAGGTAGGTAGGTAGGTAGGTAGGTAGGTAGGTAGGTAGGTAGGTAGGTAGGTAGGTAGGTAGGTAGGTAGGTAGGTAGGTAGGTAGGTAGGTAGGTAGGTAGGTAGGTAGGTAGGTGGGTAGGTAGGCAGGCAGGTAGGTAGGTAGGTAGGTGGCTGGGTAGGTAGGTAGGTAGTCAGGTTGGTAGGTAGGTAGGTAGGTAGGTAGGTAGGTAGGTAGGTAGGTAGGTAGGTGGGTAGGTAGGTAGGTAGGTGGGTAGGTAGGTAGGTAGGTGGGTAGGTACGTAGGCAGGTAGGTGGGTAGGTGAGTAGGTGGGTAGTTGGGTAGGTGGGTAGGTGGATAGGTAGGTGGGTGGGTAGGTAGGTAGGTAGGTAGGTAGCTGGGTAGGTAGGTAGGTAGGTAGGTAGGTAGGTAGGTAGGTAGGTAGGTGGGTAGGTAGGTAGGTGGGTAGGTAGGTAGGTAGGTAGGTGGGTAGGTAGGTAGGTAGGTAGGTAGGTAGGTAGGTAGGTAGGTAGGTAGGTAGGTAGGTAGGTAGGTAGGTAGGTAGGTAGGTAGGTAGGTGGGTAGGTAGGTAGGCAGGTAGGTAGGTAGGTAGGTGGCTGGGTAGGTAGGTAGGTAGTCAGGTTGGTAGGTAGGTAGGTAGGTAGGTAGGTAGGTAGGTAGGTAGGTAGGTAGGTGGGTAGGTAGGTAGGTAGGTGGGTAGGTAGGTAGGTAGGTGGGTAGGTACGTAGGCAGGTAGGTGGGTAGGTGAGTAGGTGGGTAGTTGGGTAGGTGGGTAGGTGGATAGGTAGGTGGGTGGGTAGGTAGGTAGGTAGGTAGGTAGGTGGGTAGGTAGGTAGGTAGGTAGGTAGGTAGGTAGGTAGGTAGGTAGGTGGGTAGGTAGGTAGGTGGGTAGGTAGGTAGGTAGGTAGGTGGGTAGGTAGGTAGATAGGTAGGTAGGTAGGTAGGTAGGTGGGTGGGTAGGTAGGTAGGTAGGTAGGTAGGTAGGTGGGTAGGTAGGTAGGTAGGTAGGTAGGTAGGTAGGTAGGTAGGTAGGTAGGTAGGTAGGTAGGTAGGTAGGTAGGTAGGTAAGTAGGTAGGTAGGTAGGTAGGTAGGTAGGTAGGTAGGTAGGTAGGTAGGTAGGTAGGTAGGTAGGTAGGTAGGTAGGTAGGTAGGTAGGTAGGTAGGTAGGTAGGTAGGTAGGTAGGTAGGTAGGTAGGTAGGTAGGTAGGTAGGTAGGTAGGTAGGTAGGTAGGTAGGTAGGTAGGTAGGTAGGTAGGTAGGTAGGTAGGTAGGTAGGTAGGTAGGTAGGTAGGTAGGTAGGTAGGTAGGTAGGTAGGTAGGTAGGTAGGTAGGTAGGTAGGTAGGTTGATAGGTAGGTAGGTAGGTAGGTAGGTAGGTAGGTAGGTAGGTAGGTAGGTAGGTAGGTAGGTAGGTAGGTAGGTAGGTAGGTAGGTAGGTAGGTAGGTAGGTAGGTAGGTAGGTAGGTAGGTAGGTAGGTAGGTAGGTAGGTAGGTAGGTAGGTAGGTAGGTAGGTAGGTAGGTAGGTAGGTAGGTAGGTAGGTAGGTAGGTAGGTAGGTAGGTAGGTAGGTAGGTAGGTAGGTAGGTAGGTAGGTAGGTAGGTAGGTAGGTAGGTAGGTAGGTAGGTAGGTAGGTAGGTAGGTAGGTAGGTAGGTAGGTAGGTAGGTAGGTAGGTAGGTAGGTAGGTAGGTAGGTAGGTAGGTAGGTAGGTAGGTAGGTAGGTAGGTAGGTAGGTAGGTAGGTAGGTAGGTAGGTAGGTAGGTAGGTAGGTAGGTAGGTAGGTAGGTAGGTGGGTAGGTAGGCAGGCAGGTAGGTAGGTAGGTAGGTGGCTGGGTAGGTAGGTAGGTAGTCAGGTTGGTAGGTAGGTAGGTAGGTAGGTAGGTAGGTAGGTAGGTAGGTAGGTAGGTGGGTAGGTAGGTAGGTAGGTGGGTAGGTAGGTAGGTAGGTGGGTAGGTACGTAGGCAGGTAGGTGGGTAGGTGAGTAGGTGGGTAGTTGGGTAGGTGGGTAGGTGGATAGGTAGGTGGGTGGGTAGGTAGGTAGGTAGGTAGGTAGCTGGGTAGGTAGGTAGGTAGGTAGGTAGGTAGGTAGGTAGGTAGGTAGGTGGGTAGGTAGGTAGGTGGGTAGGTAGGTAGGTAGGTAGGTGGGTAGGTAGGTAGATAGGTAGGTAGGTAGGTAGGTAGGTGGGTGGGTAGGTAGGTAGGTAGGTAGGTAGGTAGGTAGGTGGGTAGGTAGGTAGGTAGGTAGGTAGGTAGGTAGGTAGGTAGGTAGGTAGGTAGGTAGGTAGGTAGGTAGGTAGGTAGGTAGGTAGGTAGGTAGGTAGGTAGGTAGGTAGGTAGGTAGGTAGGTAGGTAGGTAGGTAGGTAGGTAGGTAGGTAGGTAGGTAGGTAGGTAGGTAGGTAGGTAGGTAGGTAGGTAGGTAGGTAGGTAGGTAGGTAGGTAGGTAGGTAGGTAGGTAGGTAGGTAGGTAGGTAGGTAGGTAGGTAGGTAGGTAGGTAGGTAGGTAGGTAGGTAGGTAGGTAGGTAGGTAGGTAGGTAGGTAGGTAGGTAGGTAGGTAGGTAGGTAGGTAGGTAGGTAGGTAGGTAGGTAGGTAGGTAGGTAGGTAGGTAGGTAGGTAGGTAGGTAGGTAGGTAGGTAGGTAGGTAGGTAGGTAGGTAGGTAGGTAGGTAGGTAGGTAGGTAGGTAGGTAGGTAGGTAGGTAGGTAGGTAGGTAGGTAGGTAGGTAGGTAGGTAGGTAGGTAGGTAGGTAGGTAGGTGGGTAGGTAGGCAGGCAGGTAGGTAGGTAGGTAGGTGGCTGGGTAGGTAGGTAGGTAGTCAGGTTGGTAGGTAGGTAGGTAGGTAGGTAGGTAGGTAGGTAGGTAGGTAGGTAGGTGGGTAGGTAGGTAGGTAGGTGGGTAGGTAGGTAGGTAGGTGGGTAGGTACGTAGGCAGGTAGGTGGGTAGGTGAGTAGGTGGGTAGTTGGGTAGGTGGGTAGGTGGATAGGTAGGTGGGTGGGTAGGTAGGTAGGTAGGTAGGTAGCTGGGTAGGTAGGTAGGTAGGTAGGTAGGTAGGTAGGTAGGTAGGTAGGTAGGTGGGTAGGTAGGTAGGTGGGTAGGTAGGTAGGTAGGTAGGTGGGTAGGTAGGTAGGTAGGTAGGTAGGTAGGTAGGTAGGTAGGTAGGTAGGTAGGTAGGTAGGTAGGTAGGTAGGTAGGTAGGTAGGTAGGTGGGTAGGTAGGTAGGCAGGTAGGTAGGTAGGTAGGTGGCTGGGTAGGTAGGTAGGTAGTCAGGTTGGTAGGTAGGTAGGTAGGTAGGTAGGTAGGTAGGTAGGTAGGTAGGTAGGTGGGTAGGTAGGTAGGTAGGTGGGTAGGTAGGTAGGTAGGTGGGTAGGTACGTAGGCAGGTAGTTGGGTAGGTGGGTAGGTGGATGGGTAGGTGGGTGGGTAGGTAGGTAGGTAGGTAGGTAGGTGGGTAGGTAGGTAGGTAGGTAGGTAGGTAGGTAGGTAGGTAGGTAGGTGGGTAGGTAGGTAGGTGGGTAGGTAGGTAGGTAGGTAGGTGGGTAGGTAGGTAGATAGGTAGGTAGGTAGGTAGGTAGGTGGGTGGGTAGGTAGGTAGGTAGGTAGGTAGGTAGGTGGGTAGGTAGGTAGGTAGGTAGGTAGGTAGGTAGGTAGGTAGGTAGGTAGGTAGGTAGGTAGGTAGGTAGGTAGGTAGGTAGGTAGGTAGGTAGGTAGGTAGGTAGGTAGGTAGGTAAGTAGGTAGGTAGGTAGGTAGGTAGGTAGGTAGGTAGGTAGGTAGGTAGGTAGGTAGGTAGGTAGGTAGGTAGGTAGGTAGGTAGGTAGGTAGGTAGGTAGGTAGGTAGGTAGGTAGGTAGGTAGGTAGGTAGGTAGGTAGGTAGGTAGGTAGGTAGGTAGGTAGGTAGGTAGGTAGGTAGGTAGGTAGGTAGGTAGGTAGGTAGGTAGGTAGGTAGGTAGGTAGGTAGGTAGGTAGGTAGGTAGGTAGGTAGGTAGGTAGGTAGGTAGGTAGGTAGGTAGGTAGGTAGGTAGGTAGGTAGGTAGGTAGGTAGGTAGGTAGGTAGGTAGGTAGGTAGGTAGGTAGGTAGGTAGGTAGGTAGGTAGGTAGGTAGGTAGGTAGGTAGGTAGGTAGGTAGGTAGGTAGGTAGGTAGGTAGGTAGGTAGGTAGGTAGGTAGGTGGGTAGGTAGGCAGGCAGGTAGGTAGGTAGGTAGGTGGGTAGGTAGGCAGGCAGGTAGGTAGGTAGGTAGGTAGGTAGGTAGCTGGGTAGGTAGGTAGGTAGGTAGGTAGGTAGGTAGGTAGGTAGGTAGGTAGGTGGGTGGGTAGGTAGGTGGGTAGGTAGGTAGGTAGGTAGGTGGGTAGGTAGGTAGGTAGGTAGGTAGGTAGGTAGGTAGGTAGGTAGGTAGGTAGGTAGGTAGGTAGGTAGGTAGGTAGGTAGGTAGGTAGGTGGGTAGGTAGGTAGGCAGGTAGGTAGGTAGGTAGGTGGCTGGGTAGGTAGGTAGGTAGTCAGGTTGGTAGGTAGGTAGGTAGGTAGGTAGGTAGGTAGGTAGGTAGGTAGGTAGGTGGGTAGGTAGGTAGGTAGGTGGGTAGGTAGGTAGGTAGGTGGGTAGGTACGTAGGCAGGTAGGTGGGTAGGTGAGTAGGTGGGTAGTTGGGTAGGTGGGTAGGTGGATGGGTAGGTGGGTGGGTAGGTAGGTAGGTAGGTAGGTAGGTGGGTAGGTAGGTAGGTAGGTAGGTAGGTAGGTAGGTAGGTAGGTAGGTGGGTAGGTAGGTAGGTGG
>CAWUOR010000003.1:165000-172492 GCA_963924015.1 Macrophya annulata
AGGTAGGTAGGTGGGTAGGTAGGTAGGTAGGTAGGTAGGTAGGTAGGTAGGTAGGTAGGTAGGTAGGTAGGTAGGTAGGTAGGTAGGTAGGTAGGTAGGTAGGTAGGTAGGTAGGTAGGTAGGTAGGTAGGTAGGTAGGTAGGTAGGTAGGTAGGTAGGTAGGTAGGTAGGTAGGTAGGTAGGTAGGTAGGTAGGTAGGTAGGTAGGTAGGTAGGTAGGTAGGTAGGTAGGTAGGTAGGTAGGTAGGTAGGTAGGTAGGTAGGTAGGTAGGTAGGTAGGTAGGTAGGTAGGTAGGTAGGTAGGTAGGTAGGTAGGTAGGTAGGTAGGTAGGTAGGTAGGTAGGTAGGTAGGTAGGTAGGTAGGTAGGTAGGTAGGTAGGTAGGTAGGTAGGTAGGTAGGTAGGTAGGTAGGTAGGTAGGTAGGTAGGTAGGTAGGTAGGTAGGTAGGTAGGTAGGTAGGTAGGTAGGTGGGTAGGTAGGCAGGCAGGTAGGTAGGTAGGTAGGTGGCTGGGTAGGTAGGTAGGTAGTCAGGTTGGTAGGTAGGTAGGTAGGTAGGTAGGTAGGTAGGTAGGTAGGTAGGTAGGTGGGTAGGTAGGTAGGTAGGTGGGTAGGTAGGTAGGTAGGTGGGTAGGTACGTAGGCAGGTAGGTGGGTAGGTGAGTAGGTGGGTAGTTGGGTAGGTGGGTAGGTGGATAGGTAGGTGGGTGGGTAGGTAGGTAGGTAGGTAGGTAGCTGGGTAGGTAGGTAGGTAGGTAGGTAGGTAGGTAGGTAGGTAGGTAGGTGGGTAGGTAGGTAGGTAGGTGGGTAGGTAGGTAGGTAGGTAGGTAGGTAGGTAGGTAGGTAGGTAGGTAGGTAGGTAGGTAGGTAGGTAGGTAGGTAGGTAGGTAGGTAGGTGGGTAGGTAGGTAGGCAGGTAGGTAGGTAGGTAGGTGGCTGGGTAGGTAGGTAGGTAGTCAGGTTGGTAGGTAGGTAGGTAGGTAGGTAGGTAGGTAGGTAGGTAGGTAGGTAGGTGGGTAGGTAGGTAGGTAGGTGGGTAGGTAGGTAGGTAGGTGGGTAGGTACGTAGGCAGGTAGGTGGGTAGGTGAGTAGGTGGGTAGTTGGGTAGGTGGGTAGGTGGATAGGTAGGTGGGTGGGTAGGTAGGTAGGTAGGTAGGTAGGTGGGTAGGTAGGTAGGTAGGTAGGTAGGTAGGTAGGTAGGTAGGTAGGTGGGTAGGTAGGTAGGTGGGTAGGTAGGTAGGTAGGTAGGTGGGTAGGTAGGTAGATAGGTAGGTAGGTAGGTAGGTAGGTGGGTGGGTAGGTAGGTAGGTAGGTAGGTAGGTAGGTGGGTAGGTAGGTAGGTAGGTAGGTAGGTAGGTAGGTAGGTAGGTAGGTAGGTAGGTAGGTAGGTAGGTAGGTAGGTAGGTAGGTAAGTAGGTAGGTAGGTAGGTAGGTAGGTAGGTAGGTAGGTAGGTAGGTAGGTAGGTAGGTAGGTAGGTAGGTAGGTAGGTAGGTAGGTAGGTAGGTAGGTAGGTAGGTAGGTAGGTAGGTAGGTAGGTAGGTAGGTAGGTAGGTAGGTAGGTAGGTAGGTAGGTAGGTAGGTAGGTAGGTAGGTAGGTAGGTAGGTAGGTAGGTAGGTAGGTAGGTAGGTAGGTAGGTAGGTAGGTAGGTAGGTAGGTAGGTAGGTAGGTAGGTAGGTAGGTAGGTAGGTAGGTTGATAGGTAGGTAGGTAGGTAGGTAGGTAGGTAGGTAGGTAGGTAGGTAGGTAGGTAGGTAGGTAGGTAGGTAGGTAGGTAGGTAGGTAGGTAGGTAGGTAGGTAGGTAGGTAGGTAGGTAGGTAGGTAGGTAGGTAGGTAGGTAGGTAGGTAGGTAGGTAGGTAGGTAGGTAGGTAGGTAGGTAGGTAGGTAGGTAGGTAGGTAGGTAGGTAGGTAGGTAGGTAGGTAGGTAGGTAGGTAGGTAGGTAGGTAGGTAGGTAGGTAGGTAGGTAGGTAGGTAGGTAGGTAGGTAGGTAGGTAGGTAGGTAGGTAGGTAGGTAGGTAGGTAGGTAGGTAGGTAGGTAGGTAGGTAGGTAGGTAGGTAGGTAGGTAGGTAGGTAGGTAGGTAGGTAGGTAGGTAGGTAGGTAGGTAGGTAGGTAGGTAGGTAGGTAGGTAGGTAGGTAGGTGGGTAGGTAGGCAGGCAGGTAGGTAGGTAGGTAGGTGGCTGGGTAGGTAGGTAGGTAGTCAGGTTGGTAGGTAGGTAGGTAGGTAGGTAGGTAGGTAGGTAGGTAGGTAGGTAGGTGGGTAGGTAGGTAGGTAGGTGGGTAGGTAGGTAGGTAGGTGGGTAGGTACGTAGGCAGGTAGGTGGGTAGGTGAGTAGGTGGGTAGTTGGGTAGGTGGGTAGGTGGATAGGTAGGTGGGTGGGTAGGTAGGTAGGTAGGTAGGTAGCTGGGTAGGTAGGTAGGTAGGTAGGTAGGTAGGTAGGTAGGTAGGTAGGTGGGTAGGTAGGTAGGTGGGTAGGTAGGTAGGTAGGTAGGTGGGTAGGTAGGTAGATAGGTAGGTAGGTAGGTAGGTAGGTGGGTGGGTAGGTAGGTAGGTAGGTAGGTAGGTAGGTAGGTGGGTAGGTAGGTAGGTAGGTAGGTAGGTAGGTAGGTAGGTAGGTAGGTAGGTAGGTAGGTAGGTAGGTAGGTAGGTAGGTAGGTAGGTAGGTAGGTAGGTAGGTAGGTAGGTAGGTAGGTAGGTAGGTAGGTAGGTAGGTAGGTAGGTAGGTAGGTAGGTAGGTAGGTAGGTAGGTAGGTAGGTAGGTAGGTAGGTAGGTAGGTAGGTAGGTAGGTAGGTAGGTAGGTAGGTAGGTAGGTAGGTAGGTAGGTAGGTAGGTAGGTAGGTAGGTAGGTAGGTAGGTAGGTAGGTAGGTAGGTAGGTAGGTAGGTAGGTAGGTAGGTAGGTAGGTAGGTAGGTAGGTAGGTAGGTAGGTAGGTAGGTAGGTAGGTAGGTAGGTAGGTAGGTAGGTAGGTAGGTAGGTAGGTAGGTAGGTAGGTAGGTAGGTAGGTAGGTAGGTAGGTAGGTAGGTAGGTAGGTAGGTAGGTAGGTAGGTAGGTAGGTAGGTAGGTAGGTAGGTAGGTAGGTAGGTAGGTAGGTAGGTAGGTAGGTAGGTAGGTAGGTGGGTAGGTAGGCAGGCAGGTAGGTAGGTAGGTAGGTGGCTGGGTAGGTAGGTAGGTAGTCAGGTTGGTAGGTAGGTAGGTAGGTAGGTAGGTAGGTAGGTAGGTAGGTAGGTAGGTGGGTAGGTAGGTAGGTAGGTGGGTAGGTAGGTAGGTAGGTGGGTAGGTACGTAGGCAGGTAGGTGGGTAGGTGAGTAGGTGGGTAGTTGGGTAGGTGGGTAGGTGGATAGGTAGGTGGGTGGGTAGGTAGGTAGGTAGGTAGGTAGCTGGGTAGGTAGGTAGGTAGGTAGGTAGGTAGGTAGGTAGGTAGGTAGGTAGGTGGGTAGGTAGGTAGGTGGGTAGGTAGGTAGGTAGGTAGGTGGGTAGGTAGGTAGGTAGGTAGGTAGGTAGGTAGGTAGGTAGGTAGGTAGGTAGGTAGGTAGGTAGGTAGGTAGGTAGGTAGGTAGGTAGGTGGGTAGGTAGGTAGGCAGGTAGGTAGGTAGGTAGGTGGCTGGGTAGGTAGGTAGGTAGTCAGGTTGGTAGGTAGGTAGGTAGGTAGGTAGGTAGGTAGGTAGGTAGGTAGGTAGGTGGGTAGGTAGGTAGGTAGGTGGGTAGGTAGGTAGGTAGGTGGGTAGGTACGTAGGCAGGTAGTTGGGTAGGTGGGTAGGTGGATGGGTAGGTGGGTGGGTAGGTAGGTAGGTAGGTAGGTAGGTGGGTAGGTAGGTAGGTAGGTAGGTAGGTAGGTAGGTAGGTAGGTAGGTGGGTAGGTAGGTAGGTGGGTAGGTAGGTAGGTAGGTAGGTGGGTAGGTAGGTAGATAGGTAGGTAGGTAGGTAGGTAGGTGGGTGGGTAGGTAGGTAGGTAGGTAGGTAGGTAGGTGGGTAGGTAGGTAGGTAGGTAGGTAGGTAGGTAGGTAGGTAGGTAGGTAGGTAGGTAGGTAGGTAGGTAGGTAGGTAGGTAGGTAGGTAGGTAGGTAGGTAGGTAGGTAGGTAGGTAAGTAGGTAGGTAGGTAGGTAGGTAGGTAGGTAGGTAGGTAGGTAGGTAGGTAGGTAGGTAGGTAGGTAGGTAGGTAGGTAGGTAGGTAGGTAGGTAGGTAGGTAGGTAGGTAGGTAGGTAGGTAGGTAGGTAGGTAGGTAGGTAGGTAGGTAGGTAGGTAGGTAGGTAGGTAGGTAGGTAGGTAGGTAGGTAGGTAGGTAGGTAGGTAGGTAGGTAGGTAGGTAGGTAGGTAGGTAGGTAGGTAGGTAGGTAGGTAGGTAGGTAGGTAGGTAGGTAGGTAGGTAGGTAGGTAGGTAGGTAGGTAGGTAGGTAGGTAGGTAGGTAGGTAGGTAGGTAGGTAGGTAGGTAGGTAGGTAGGTAGGTAGGTAGGTAGGTAGGTAGGTAGGTAGGTAGGTAGGTAGGTAGGTAGGTAGGTAGGTAGGTAGGTAGGTAGGTAGGTAGGTAGGTAGGTGGGTAGGTAGGCAGGCAGGTAGGTAGGTAGGTAGGTGGGTAGGTAGGCAGGCAGGTAGGTAGGTAGGTAGGTAGGTAGGTAGCTGGGTAGGTAGGTAGGTAGGTAGGTAGGTAGGTAGGTAGGTAGGTAGGTGGGTGGGTAGGTAGGTGGGTAGGTAGGTAGGTAGGTAGGTGGGTAGGTAGGTAGGTAGGTAGGTAGGTAGGTAGGTAGGTAGGTAGGTAGGTAGGTAGGTAGGTAGGTAGGTAGGTAGGTAGGTAGGTAGGTGGGTAGGTAGGTAGGCAGGTAGGTAGGTAGGTAGGTGGCTGGGTAGGTAGGTAGGTAGTCAGGTTGGTAGGTAGGTAGGTAGGTAGGTAGGTAGGTAGGTAGGTAGGTAGGTAGGTGGGTAGGTAGGTAGGTAGGTGGGTAGGTAGGTAGGTAGGTGGGTAGGTACGTAGGCAGGTAGGTGGGTAGGTGAGTAGGTGGGTAGTTGGGTAGGTGGGTAGGTGGATGGGTAGGTGGGTGGGTAGGTAGGTAGGTAGGTAGGTAGGTGGGTAGGTAGGTAGGTAGGTAGGTAGGTAGGTAGGTAGGTAGGTAGGTGGGTAGGTAGGTAGGTGGGTAGGTAGGTAGGTAGGTAGGTGGGTAGGTAGGTAGATAGGTAGGTAGGTAGGTAGGTAGGTGGGTGGGTAGGTAGGTAGGTAGGTAGGTAGGTAGGTGGGTAGGTAGGTAGGTAGGTAGTTAGGTAGGTAGGTAGGTAGGTAGGTAGGTAGGTAGGTAGGTAGGTAGGTAGGTAGGTAGGTAGGTAGGTAGGTAGGTAGGTAGGTAGGTAGGTAGGTAAGTAGGTAGGTAGGTAGGTAGGTAGGTAGGTAGGTAGGTAGGTAGGTAGGTAGGTAGGTAGGTAGGTAGGTAGGTAGGTAGGTAGGTAGGTAGGTAGGTAGGTAGGTAGGTAGGTAGGTAGGTAGGTAGGTAGGTAGGTAGGTAGGTAGGTAGGTAGGTAGGTAGGTAGGTAGGTAGGTAGGTAGGTAGGTAGGTAGGTAGGTAGGTAGGTAGGTAGGTAGGTAGGTAGGTAGGTAGGTAGGTAGGTAGGTAGGTAGGTAGGTAGGTAGGTAGGTAGGTAGGTAGGTAGGTAGGTAGGTAGGTAGGTAGGTAGGTAGGTAGGTAGGTAGGTAGGTAGGTAGGTAGGTAGGTAGGTAGGTAGGTAGGTAGGTAGGTAGGTAGGTAGGTAGGTAGGTAGGTAGGTAGGTAGGTAGGTAGGTAGGTAGGTAGGTAGGTAGGTAGGTAGGTAGGTAGGTAGGTAGGTAGGTAGGTAGGTAGGTAGGTAGGTAGGCTGGTAGGTAGGTAGGTAGGTAGGTAGGTAGGTAGGTAGGTAGGTAGGTAGGTAGGTAGGTAGGTAGGTAGGTAGGTAGGTAGGTAGGTAGGTAGGTAGGTAGGTAGGTAGGTAGGTAGGTAGGTAGGTAGGTAGGTAGGTAGGTAGGTAGGTAGGTAGGTAGGTAGGTAGGTAGGTAGGTAGGTAGGTAGGTAGGTAGGTAGGTAGGTAGGTAGGTAGGTAGGTAGGTAGGTAGGTAGGTAGGTAGGTAGGTAGGTAGGTAGGTAGGTAGGTAGGTAGGTAGGTAGGTAGGTAGGTGGGTAGGTAGGCAGGCAGGTAGGTAGGTAGGTAGGTGGCTGGGTAGGTAGGTAGGTAGTCAGGTTGGTAGGTAGGTAGGTAGGTAGGTAGGTAGGTAGGTAGGTAGGTAGGTAGGTGGGTAGGTAGGTAGGTAGGTGGGTAGGTAGGTAGGTAGGTGGGTAGGTACGTAGGCAGGTAGGTGGGTAGGTGAGTAGGTGGGTAGTTGGGTAGGTGGGTAGGTGGATAGGTAGGTGGGTGGGTAGGTAGGTAGGTAGGTAGGTAGCTGGGTAGGTAGGTAGGTAGGTAGGTAGGTAGGTAGGTAGGTAGGTAGGTGGGTAGGTAGGTAGGTGGGTAGGTAGGTAGGTAGGTAGGTGGGTAGGTAGGTAGATAGGTAGGTAGGTAGGTAGGTAGGTGGGTGGGTAGGTAGGTAGGTAGGTAGGTAGGTAGGTGGGTAGGTAGGTAGGTAGGTAGGTAGGTAGGTAGGTAGGTAGGTAGGTAGGTAGGTAGGTAGGTAGGTAGGTAGGTAGGTAGGTAGGTAGGTAGGTAAGTAGGTAGGTAGGTAGGTAGGTAGGTAGGTAGGTAGGTAGGTAGGTAGGTAGGTAGGTAGGTAGGTAGGTAGGTAGGTAGGTAGGTAGGTAGGTAGGTAGGTAGGTAGGTAGGTAGGTAGGTAGGTAGGTAGGTAGGTAGGTAGGTAGGTAGGTAGGTAGGTAGGTAGGTAGGTAGGTAGGTAGGTAGGTAGGTAGGTAGGTAGGTAGGTAGGTAGGTAGGTAGGTAGGTAGGTAGGTAGGTAGGTAGGTAGGTAGGTAGGTAGGTAGGTAGGTAGGTAGGTAGGTAGGTAGGTAGGTAGGTAGGTAGGTAGGTAGGTAGGTAGGTAGGTAGGTAGGTAGGTAGGTAGGTAGGTAGGTAGGTAGGTAGGTAGGTAGGTAGGTAGGTAGGTAGGTAGGTAGGTAGGTAGGTAGGTAGGTAGGTAGGTAGGTAGGTAGGTAGGTAGGTAGGTAGGTAGGTAGGTAGGTAGGTAGGTAGGTAGGTAGGTAGGTAGGTAGGTAGGTAGGTAGGTAGGTAGGTAGGTAGGTAGGTAGGTAGGTAGGTAGGTAGGTAGGTAGGTAGGTAGGTAGGTAGGTAGGTAGGTAGGTAGGTAGGTAGGTAGGTAGGTAGGTAGGTAGGTAGGTAGGTAGGTAGGTAGGTAGGTAGGTAGGTAGGTAGGTAGGTAGGTAGGTAGGTGGGTAGGTGGTAGGTGGGTAGGTGGGTAGGTGGGTAGGTGGGTAGGTGGGTAGGTGGGTAGGTGGGTAGGTAGGTGGTGTGGTAGGTAGGGTAGGTGGTGGGTAGGTGGGTAGGTGGGTAGGTGGTAGGTGGGTAGGTGGGTAGGTGGGTAGGTGGGTAG
>CAWUOR010000005.1:0-15000 GCA_963924015.1 Macrophya annulata
GGTGTTGTATGCTTCTAGACGGTCCATTGCGGACATCGAATCTTTTACACCTGGATAAAGCTTCTTCTTCAGTTCTTCACTTAAGATTGCTTCTCCTTCTTTATTCCTTTCTGAACGATGAGTTGTAAAACGCTTTTGTTGATAGGAATTTCTAGCTTGACTCGGCTTTCGACCATTGGCTCTTCCTCTAAATGGCATAGGCGTAACCTGTCGCCTAGCCGCTTGATAGGCTTTGTCTACGTCATCTTCCTGAATGAATGATGCATCATAGGTGGGTTGACGTGGACGGTAATTTCTATTATTGAAGTTCGGCATGTTGCTGTAAACTTTAAGGCTGATATCAGTAACCTAAAATTCTGGTTAATCTTAGGGAGAGCTTATCTCTTAATAAATAAACTGGGTATTTCCGATTTCGTGAGATCGGACTTTCACCTAGTAATAATAAATTGCCTTCTAATTGTTCAGGCGCTGTTAGAGATGTTAAATTAAAGTAATCGTCGATATCTCCTTCGACTTTACATCTGCCATAATATTCATCGAGGTTTTCTCGACCACCTCGGTTACATACTCGAATTCCTGTTTGTTTATTACAAATCAATTGGGTCTTATGCCCTTCTGGTTCAAAGCTAATCGGCTTTGTAAAATATTTCCCAGCTTTCTTATTCAAGAAAGTCATTTTAGCTCGGAGATCATTGATGTCGTCTTGAAGATCTACGACTTGATATTCCGGAGGGATGATTTCATCAGGATTAAGAAGAACAGGATTTTCTTCATTTCCATTCCAGATAGTTCCAGGAATCGGGTTATGTTGATAGAACGCACGGCGATGTGCCACTGGCGTCTCTTGGTCAGACATTGCAACTACGGTTTCTCGTAAGTTAGTTAAAATGATTTGTTCACTCTGGGGTACAAATCTATCATCTACGTAGTTATCGCGAGCAAGTTTTGGAATATATGTGGAGTCATATACGGTAACTTTACCGATAGCATTGATAATTGTGCTCAGTTGATCTGGCATGACAACGACTGCTTTGGCAGCTTGCATCCATTCCTCATTCAAGGTGTGATGCTTGTAATCGTCTTCGTTGTTCATTATCATTGATACTCCGCGTTGTGTGAATTGTACTTTAGCTTCAATCAGAGCTAAACCCACACGGTAGAGCTGGTAAACAGTACCACGAATTGGCACGTTGTTAAATTCATACAGATTTGCAAATATATGTAATGTAGCAAATCCAATAGCACGAGTAGTCACTGTGATAGTGATAGCTTTGGTGGTGTTGTATGCTTCTAGACGGTCCATTGCGGACATCGAATCTTTTACACCTGGATAAAGCTTCTTCTTCAGTTCTTCACTTAAGATTGCTTCTCCTTCTTTATTCCTTTCTGAACGATGAGTTGTAAAACGCTTTTGTTGATAGGAATTTCTAGCTTGACTCGGCTTTCGACCATTGGCTCTTCCTCTAAATGGCATAGGCGTAACCTGTCGCCTAGCCGCTTGATAGGCTTTGTCTACGTCATCTTCCTGAATGAATGATGCATCATAGGTGGGTTGACGTGGACGGTAATTTCTATTATTGAAGTTCGGCATGTTGCTGTAAACTTTAAGGCTGATATCAGTAACCTAAAATTGGCGATTTTTAATAAGGCGATTTTATGTGGTCCTGATATCAGCCCACCGAAAATATACATCATACCGAGATTTGCATCAATATGGATTTCTCAGTTCTCAGCTTAAAGAACTTTAGAAGAACCAAGTTTTATACGGTTCATCTCCTGAAAATCACCAATTATGATGGTGAAGAAACTGCTGATTTAGAAACGTTTAACAGCGCAGATCGCAAAATTGACATTATCCATGTCAAACCACAATTCTTCACGAAGTTCATTATAAAATATATGAACAAAAGAATTTACAACTTAAAACAATTATTAAACCTTACAACTTTTAAAAGTAGTGTTTCAATGTCTGTTCAAGTGGAAAATATTACTACACAAGACAACACTCAAGTGAAGATTAAAGATTCTACAGAAAAGAAAACAGAAAATGCACAACCAGAAAAGTATCCAAACTTTGTACGTGGTAGCATTTGTTCAAGTGGTTCAAGCGAAAGTATAGCTAGTCTCCGATCAATTTATAGTGATATAGAGAGAAGAAGCTTAAATCAGTCAGAATATATAAAGGATCTTGTAAAAGTCGAAGTGACGCGTCAAGTCCAAGAAATTCAGGATAGATTGAGACATGATTTCTGCTCATTTGCGGATAGGTCTAGTGAAAAGTTCTACGATTTTCGAAATTCCGTGGACGATAGAATCCAAGAGAATAAAATCGAAATACAAAAGTTTGAAAGTGATCTATTAAAATTAAAGATCGATACACTTGAGAAAATCCAAGCAAATCCGACTCCTATCCAAATTATTCAACAGCCAATAGCGCAACAAGAGTACCAAGGCCAGAGACGCCAAACAAGCGATGTTGCTCCTAGAAAGGAAGATATAGGCAAAGTGGTTACTGAATTCAGCCCTAGAGAAAGAATCTCAAATAAGCCTAAGGTTATAAAACCTAAAATCCATCGCAATATTAATGTTCTACTTAAGAATAAAAGTAAAGAAAATGTACTCACCTTCGTAAAATATTATGTTAACGTACCGTTTCTTGAGGTAATGAATTTATACATAGACGAAGGCTTTTCCATCCCTAGTGCTCAACGATTATTTGAACGTTATGAAAACGACAAGAGCCCGGATGATGATATATATATAAAAGATTTATATCTAAATATGGATAGTGAGTAAGCCCCAGAAAATGGCTTGTCCCTTTAGAGGACAGAATAAAGAAGGAAAACTAAGAAAACCCGTCCGGCTAATAGACGTAAATATCTTGCCTCTAGCTTAATGCATAGAGCCTCCTAAACGAAGGGAGAGACATTGGAAGTACTCTGTGATATTTTAGTTGTAGTCTGTAGATTGTAAACAATCAAAATGACATTCACAACAATAGAAAAGAATAAAATCAATGATATTATTATAATAATCTTCAAGTAATTTGCGGCGAGATAATTTAAAATTATATAATTGCGGCGTTTTCTACTTGGATATAGAGTTATTTCACTTCCTTCTTCACTGGTATTTATTGGAAGATGTGGATCAGATGATATTAACAGATTAACAGAGATAACCTCTTAACCAGAAAAATTGATGTTTTTATTATAAATTTTATATTAATACTTATATATTAATAAATTTCTTATTTTACTTAAATACTTATAATAATTTCCATTTAATTATCTTTTAAATGAAAGATTTAATTAAACACTATTTAATAATTATTGGAAAAGCTTTCCATTTGTTAAATATTACTAACATATTTAACAAAGTTCATCTATAAGATGAATGAAAGCTTATATAAAGTTTTAAAGAAAATATTTAAAACTTATATAAATATTAAATTTCTTATTCATAAATATAATAAATTATTAAGAAGATATTGATATATTAAATATTTATTGTAAAAGAAAATAAAAATTATTTTATTTTTATAGCTTATTATTGATTATAATTATTCAATGAAAAAAGAAAAAAAAAAAAAAAATTTCTTAAACTAGTATTATATATACATATATATATACTATTATTATTATTATTTAATTAAAATTATATTTGGTTGGTAAATATATTTTAAATTTAAATAAAAAATAATTTTTAGAGAAAAATTTTTCTTTTGAAAATAAAAAATTGATGTTTTTATTATAAATTTTATATTAATACTTATATATTAATAAATTTCTTATTTTACTTAAATACTTATAATAATTTCCATTTAATTATCTTTTAAATGAAAGATTTAATTAAACACTATTTAATAATTATTGGAAAAGCTTTCCATTTGTTAAATATTACTAACATATTTAACAAAGTTCATCTATAAGATGAATGAAAGCTTATATAAAGTTTTAAAGAAAATATTTAAAACTTATATAAATATTAAATTTCTTATTCATAAATATAATAAATTATTAAGAAGATATTGATATATTAAATATTTATTGTAAAAGAAAATAAAAATTATTTTATTTTTATAGCTTATTATTGATTATAATTATTCAATGAAAAAAGAAAAAAAAAAAAAAATTTCTTAAACTAGTATTATATATACATATATATATACTATTATTATTATTATTTAATTAAAATTATATTTGGTTGGTAAATATATTTTAAATTTAAATAAAAAATAATTTTTAGAGAAAAATTTTTCTTTTGAAAATAAAAAATTGATGTTTTTATTATAAATTTTATATTAATACTTATATATTAATAAATTTCTTATTTTACTTAAATACTTATAATAATTTCCATTTAATTATCTTTTAAATGAAAGATTTAATTAAACACTATTTAATAATTATTGGAAAAGCTTTCCATTTGTTAAATATTACTAACATATTTAACAAAGTTCATCTATAAGATGAATGAAAGCTTATATAAAGTTTTAAAGAAAATATTTAAAACTTATATAAATATTAAATTTCTTATTCATAAATATAATAAATTATTAAGAAGATATTGATATATTAAATATTTATTGTAAAAGAAAATAAAAATTATTTTATTTTTATAGCTTATTATTGATTATAATTATTCAATGAAAAAAGAAAAAAAAAAAAAAAATTTCTTAAACTAGTATTATATATACATATATATATACTATTATTATTATTATTTAATTAAAATTATATTTGGTTGGTAAATATATTTTAAATTTAAATAAAAAATAATTTTTAGAGAAAAATTTTTCTTTTGAAAATAAAAAATTGATGTTTTTATTATAAATTTTATATTAATACTTATATATTAATAAATTTCTTATTTTACTTAAATACTTATAATAATTTCCATTTAATTATCTTTTAAATGAAAGATTTAATTAAACACTATTTAATAATTATTGGAAAAGCTTTCCATTTGTTAAATATTACTAACATATTTAACAAAGTTCATCTATAAGATGAATGAAAGCTTATATAAAGTTTTAAAGAAAATATTTAAAACTTATATAAATATTAAATTTCTTATTCATAAATATAATAAATTATTAAGAAGATATTGATATATTAAATATTTATTGTAAAAGAAAATAAAAATTATTTTATTTTTATAGCTTATTATTGATTATAATTATTCAATGAAAAAAGAAAAAAAAAAAAAAATTTCTTAAACTAGTATTATATATACATATATATATACTATTATTATTATTATTTAATTAAAATTATATTTGGTTGGTAAATATATTTTAAATTTAAATAAAAAATAATTTTTAGAGAAAAATTTTTCTTTTGAAAATAAAAAATTGATGTTTTTATTATAAATTTTATATTAATACTTATATATTAATAAATTTCTTATTTTACTTAAATACTTATAATAATTTCCATTTAATTATCTTTTAAATGAAAGATTTAATTAAACACTATTTAATAATTATTGGAAAAGCTTTCCATTTGTTAAATATTACTAACATATTTAACAAAGTTCATCTATAAGATGAATGAAAGCTTATATAAAGTTTTAAAGAAAATATTTAAAACTTATATAAATATTAAATTTCTTATTCATAAATATAATAAATTATTAAGAAGATATTGATATATTAAATATTTATTGTAAAAGAAAATAAAAATTATTTTATTTTTATAGCTTATTATTGATTATAATTATTCAATGAAAAAAGAAAAAAAAAAAAAAAATTTCTTAAACTAGTATTATATATACATATATATATACTATTATTATTATTATTTAATTAAAATTATATTTGGTTGGTAAATATATTTTAAATTTAAATAAAAAATAATTTTTAGAGAAAAATTTTTCTTTTGAAAATAAAAAATTGATGTTTTTATTATAAATTTTATATTAATACTTATATATTAATAAATTTCTTATTTTACTTAAATACTTATAATAATTTCCATTTAATTATCTTTTAAATGAAAGATTTAATTAAACACTATTTAATAATTATTGGAAAAGCTTTCCATTTGTTAAATATTACTAACATATTTAACAAAGTTCATCTATAAGATGAATGAAAGCTTATATAAAGTTTTAAAGAAAATATTTAAAACTTATATAAATATTAAATTTCTTATTCATAAATATAATAAATTATTAAGAAGATATTGATATATTAAATATTTATTGTAAAAGAAAATAAAAATTATTTTATTTTTATAGCTTATTATTGATTATAATTATTCAATGAAAAAAGAAAAAAAAAAAAAAATTTCTTAAACTAGTATTATATATACATATATATATACTATTATTATTATTATTTAATTAAAATTATATTTGGTTGGTAAATATATTTTAAATTTAAATAAAAAATAATTTTTAGAGAAAAATTTTTCTTTTGAAAATAAAAAATTGATGTTTTTATTATAAATTTTATATTAATACTTATATATTAATAAATTTCTTATTTTACTTAAATACTTATAATAATTTCCATTTAATTATCTTTTAAATGAAAGATTTAATTAAACACTATTTAATAATTATTGGAAAAGCTTTCCATTTGTTAAATATTACTAACATATTTAACAAAGTTCATCTATAAGATGAATGAAAGCTTATATAAAGTTTTAAAGAAAATATTTAAAACTTATATAAATATTAAATTTCTTATTCATAAATATAATAAATTATTAAGAAGATATTGATATATTAAATATTTATTGTAAAAGAAAATAAAAATTATTTTATTTTTATAGCTTATTATTGATTATAATTATTCAATGAAAAAAGAAAAAAAAAAAAAAAAATTTCTTAAACTAGTATTATATATACATATATATATACTATTATTATTATTATTTAATTAAAATTATATTTGGTTGGTAAATATATTTTAAATTTATATAAAAAATAATTTTTAGAGAAAAATTTTTCTTTTGAAAATAAAAAATTGATGTTTTTATTATAAATTTTATATTAATACTTATATATTAATAAATTTCTTATTTTACTTAAATACTTATAATAATTTCCATTTAATTATCTTTTAAATGAAAGATTTAATTAAACACTATTTAATAATTATTGGAAAAGCTTTCCATTTGTTAAATATTACTAACATATTTAACAAAGTTCATCTATAAGATGAATGAAAGCTTATATAAAGTTTTAAAGAAAATATTTAAAACTTATATAAATATTAAATTTCTTATTCATAAATATAATAAATTATTAAGAAGATATTGATATATTAAATATTTATTGTAAAAGAAAATAAAAATTATTTTATTTTTATAGCTTATTATTGATTATAATTATTCAATGAAAAAAGAAAAAAAAAAAAAAATTTCTTAAACTAGTATTATATATACATATATATATATATACTATTATTATTATTATTTAATTAAAATTATATTTGGTTGGTAAATATATTTTAAATTTAAATAAAAAATAATTTTTAGAGAAAAATTTTTCTTTTGAAAATAAAAAATTGATGTTTTTATTATAAATTTTATATTAATACTTATATATTAATAAATTTCTTATTTTACTTAAATACTTATAATAATTTCCATTTAATTATCTTTTAAATGAAAGATTTAATTAAACACTATTTAATAATTATTGGAAAAGCTTTCCATTTGTTAAATATTACTAACATATTTAACAAAGTTCATCTATAAGATGAATGAAAGCTTATATAAAGTTTTAAAGAAAATATTTAAAACTTATATAAATATTAAATTTCTTATTCATAAATATAATAAATTATTAAGAAGATATTGATATATTAAATATTTATTGTAAAAGAAAATAAAAATTATTTTATTTTTATAGCTTATTATTGATTATAATTATTCAATGAAAAAAGAAAAAAAAAAAAAAAATTTCTTAAACTAGTATTATATATACATATATATATACTATTATTATTATTATTTAATTAAAATTATATTTGGTTGGTAAATATATTTTAAATTTAAATAAAAAATAATTTTTAGAGAAAAATTTTTCTTTTGAAAATAAAAAATTGATGTTTTTATTATAAATTTTATATTAATACTTATATATTAATAAATTTCTTATTTTACTTAAATACTTATAATAATTTCCATTTAATTATCTTTTAAATGAAAGATTTAATTAAACACTATTTAATAATTATTGGAAAAGCTTTCCATTTGTTAAATATTACTAACATATTTAACAAAGTTCATCTATAAGATGAATGAAAGCTTATATAAAGTTTTAAAGAAAATATTTAAAACTTATATAAATATTAAATTTCTTATTCATAAATATAATAAATTATTAAGAAGATATTGATATATTAAATATTTATTGTAAAAGAAAATAAAAATTATTTTATTTTTATAGCTTATTATTGATTATAATTATTCAATGAAAAAAGAAAAAAAAAAAAAAATTTCTTAAACTAGTATTATATATACATATATATATATACTATTATTATTATTATTTAATTAAAATTATATTTGGTTGGTAAATATATTTTAAATTTAAATAAAAAATAATTTTTAGAGAAAAATTTTTCTTTTGAAAATAAAAAATTGATGTTTTTATTATAAATTTTATATTAATACTTATATATTAATAAATTTCTTATTTTACTTAAATACTTATAATAATTTCCATTTAATTATCTTTTAAATGAAAGATTTAATTAAACACTATTTAATAATTATTGGAAAAGCTTTCCATTTGTTAAATATTACTAACATATTTAACAAAGTTCATCTATAAGATGAATGAAAGCTTATATAAAGTTTTAAAGAAAATATTTAAAACTTATATAAATATTAAATTTCTTATTCATAAATATAATAAATTATTAAGAAGATATTGATATATTAAATATTTATTGTAAAAGAAAATAAAAATTATTTTATTTTTATAGCTTATTATTGATTATAATTATTCAATGAAAAAAGAAAAAAAAAAAAAAAATTTCTTAAACTAGTATTATATATACATATATATATACTATTATTATTATTATTTAATTAAAATTATATTTGGTTGGTAAATATATTTTAAATTTAAATAAAAAATAATTTTTAGAGAAAAATTTTTCTTTTGAAAATAAAAAATTGATGTTTTTATTATAAATTTTATATTAATACTTATATATTAATAAATTTCTTATTTTACTTAAATACTTATAATAATTTCCATTTAATTATCTTTTAAATGAAAGATTTAATTAAACACTATTTAATAATTATTGGAAAAGCTTTCCATTTGTTAAATATTACTAACATATTTAACAAAGTTCATCTATAAGATGAATGAAAGCTTATATAAAGTTTTAAAGAAAATATTTAAAACTTATATAAATATTAAATTTCTTATTCATAAATATAATAAATTATTAAGAAGATATTGATATATTAAATATTTATTGTAAAAGAAAATAAAAATTATTTTATTTTTATAGCTTATTATTGATTATAATTATTCAATGAAAAAAGAAAAAAAAAAAAAATTTCTTAAACTAGTATTATATATACATATATATATATACTATTATTATTATTATTTAATTAAAATTATATTTGGTTGGTAAATATATTTTAAATTTAAATAAAAAATAATTTTTAGAGAAAAATTTTTCTTTTGAAAATAAAAAATTGATGTTTTTATTATAATAATTTGATATATTTATTATTTATTTAAGTATTTACTTTTATAAAGTCTTTTTAAGAGATAAAATTTTAGGTTGGTAGAATTTTATAATTTGTTTGGATTTTGTTGATATTTATTTTTTAAATTCATTTAAATATTTACTTTTATAAAGTTTTTTTAAGGGAGAAAATTTTAGGTTGGGGGAATTTAGAATACTTTTATAAAGTCTTTTTAAGAGATAAAATTTTAGGTTGGTAGAATTTTATAATTTGTTTGGATTTTGTTGATATTTATTTTTTAAATTCATTTAAATATTTACTTTTATAAAGTTTTTTTAAGGGAGAAAATTTTAGGTTGGGGGAATTTAGAATACTTTTATAAAGTCTTTTTAAGAGATAAAATTTTAGGTTGGTAGAATTTTATAATTTGTTTGGATTTTGTTGATATTTATTTTTTAAATTCATTTAAATATTTACTTTTATAAAGTTTTTTTAAGGGAGAAAATTTTAGGTTGGGGGAATTTAGAATACTTTTATAAAGTCTTTTTAAGAGATAAAATTTTAGGTTGGTAGAATTTTATAATTTGTTTGGATTTTGTTGATATTTATTTTTTAAATTCATTTAAATATTTACTTTTATAAAGTTTTTTTAAGGGAGAAAATTTTAGGTTGGGGGAATTTAGAATACTTTTATAAAGTCTTTTTAAGAGATAAAATTTTAGGTTGGTAGAATTTTATAATTTGTTTGGATTTTGTTGATATTTATTTTTTAAATTCATTTAAATATTTACTTTTATAAAGTTTTTTTAAGGGAGAAAATTTTAGGTTGGGGGAATTTAGAATACTTTTATAAAGTCTTTTTAAGAGATAAAATTTTAGGTTGGTAGAATTTTATAATTTGTTTGGATTTTGTTGATATTTATTTTTTAAATTCATTTAAATATTTACTTTTATAAAGTTTTTTTAAGGGAGAAAATTTTAGGTTGGGGGAATTTAGAATACTTTTATAAAGTCTTTTTAAGAGATAAAATTTTAGGTTGGTAGAATTTTATAATTTGTTTGGATTTTGTTGATATTTATTTTTTAAATTCATTTAAATATTTACTTTTATAAAGTTTTTTTAAGGGAGAAAATTTTAGGTTGGGGGAATTTAGAATACTTTTATGAAGTCTTTTTAAGAGATAAAATTTTAGGTTGGTAGAATTTTATAATTTGTTTGGATTTTGTTGATATTTATTTTTTAAATTCATTTAAATATTTACTTTTATAAAGTTTTTTTAAGGGAGAAAATTTTAGGTTGGGGGAATTTAGAATACTTTTATAAAGTCTTTTTAAGAGATAAAATTTTAGGTTGGTAGAATTTTATAATTTGTTTGGATTTTGTTGATATTTATTTTTTAAA
This sequence comes from Macrophya annulata, assembly GCA_963924015.1. Classification (NCBI taxonomy): domain Eukaryota; kingdom Metazoa; phylum Arthropoda; class Insecta; order Hymenoptera; family Tenthredinidae; genus Macrophya; species Macrophya annulata. Next base: position 11,074 of record CAWUOR010000005.1, read on the forward strand.
TTCATTTAAATATTTACTTTTATAAAGTTTTTTTAAGGGAGAAAATTTTAGGTTGGGGGAATTTAGAATACTTTTATAAAGTCTTTTTAAGAGATAAAATTTTAGGTTGGTAGAATTTTATAATTTGTTTGGATTTTGTTGATATTTATTTTTTAAATTCATTTAAATATTTACTTTTATAAAGTTTTTTTAAGGGAGAAAATTTTAGGTTGGGGGAATTTAGAATACTTTTATAAAGTCTTTTTAAGAGATAAAATTTTAGGTTGGTAGAATTTTATAATTTGTTTGGATTTTGTTGATATTTATTTTTTAAATTCATTTAAATATTTACTTTTATAAAGTTTTTTTAAGGGAGAAAATTTTAGGTTGGGGGAATTTAGAATACTTTTATAAAGTCTTTTTAAGAGATAAAATTTTAGGTTGGTAGAATTTTATAATTTGTTTGGATTTTGTTGATATTTATTTTTTAAATTCATTTAAATATTTACTTTTATAAAGTTTTTTTAAGGGAGAAAATTTTAGGTTGGGGGAATTTAGAATACTTTTATAAAGTCTTTTTAAGAGATAAAATTTTAGGTTGGTAGAATTTTATAATTTGTTTGGATTTTGTTGATATTTATTTTTTAAATTCATTTAAATATTTACTTTTATAAAGTTTTTTTAAGGGAGAAAATTTTAGGTTGGGGGAATTTAGAATACTTTTATAAAGTCTTTTTAAGAGATAAAATTTTAGGTTGGTAGAATTTTATAATTTGTTTGGATTTTGTTGATATTTATTTTTTAAATTCATTTAAATATTTACTTTTATAAAGTTTTTTTAAGGGAGAAAATTTTAGGTTGGGGGAATTTAGAATACTTTTATAAAGTCTTTTTAAGAGATAAAATTTTAGGTTGGTAGAATTTTATAATTTGTTTGGATTTTGTTGATATTTATTTTTTAAATTCATTTAAATATTTACTTTTATAAAGTTTTTTTAAGGGAGAAAATTTTAGGTTGGGGGAATTTAGAATACTTTTATAAAGTCTTTTTAAGAGATAAAATTTTAGGTTGGTAGAATTTTATAATTTGTTTGGATTTTGTTGATATTTATTTTTTAAATTCATTTAAATATTTACTTTTATAAAGTTTTTTTAAGGGAGAAAATTTTAGGTTGGGGGAATTTAGAATACTTTTATAAAGTCTTTTTAAGAGATAAAATTTTAGGTTGGTAGAATTTTATAATTTGTTTGGATTTTGTTGATATTTATTTTTTAAATTCATTTAAATATTTACTTTTATAAAGTTTTTTTAAGGGAGAAAATTTTAGGTTGGGGGAATTTAGAATACTTTTATAAAGTCTTTTTAAGAGATAAAATTTTAGGTTGGTAGAATTTTATAATTTGTTTGGATTTTGTTGATATTTATTTTTTAAATTCATTTAAATATTTACTTTTATAAAGTTTTTTTAAGGGAGAAAATTTTAGGTTGGGGGAATTTAGAATACTTTTATAAAGTCTTTTTAAGAGATAAAATTTTAGGTTGGTAGAATTTTATAATTTGTTTGGATTTTGTTGATATTTATTTTTTAAATTCATTTAAATATTTACTTTTATAAAGTTTTTTTAAGGGAGAAAATTTTAGGTTGGGGGAATTTAGAATACTTTTATAAAGTCTTTTTAAGAGATAAAATTTTAGGTTGGTAGAATTTTATAATTTGTTTGGATTTTGTTGATATTTATTTTTTAAATTCATTTAAATATTTACTTTTATAAAGTTTTTTTAAGGGAGAAAATTTTAGGTTGGGGGAATTTAGAATACTTTTATAAAGTCTTTTTAAGAGATAAAATTTTAGGTTGGTAGAATTTTATAATTTGTTTGGATTTTGTTGATATTTATTTTTTAAATTCATTTAAATATTTACTTTTATAAAGTTTTTTTAAGGGAGAAAATTTTAGGTTGGGGGAATTTAGAATACTTTTATGAAGTCTTTTTAAGAGATAAAATTTTAGGTTGGTAGAATTTTATAATTTGTTTGGATTTTGTTGATATTTATTTTTTAAATTCATTTAAATATTTACTTTTATAAAGTTTTTTTAAGGGAGAAAATTTTAGGTTGGGGGAATTTAGAATACTTTTATAAAGTCTTTTTAAGAGATAAAATTTTAGGTTGGTAGAATTTTATAATTTGTTTGGATTTTGTTGATATTTATTTTTTAAATTCATTTAAATATTTACTTTTATAAAGTTTTTTTAAGGGAGAAAATTTTAGGTTGGGGGAATTTAGAATACTTTTATAAAGTCTTTTTAAGAGATAAAATTTTAGGTTGGTAGAATTTTATAATTTGTTTGGATTTTGTTGATATTTATTTTTTAAATTCATTTAAATATTTACTTTTATAAAGTTTTTTTAAGGGAGAAAATTTTAGGTTGGGGGAATTTAGAATACTTTTATAAAGTCTTTTTAAGAGATAAAATTTTAGGTTGGTAGAATTTTATAATTTGTTTGGATTTTGTTGATATTTATTTTTTAAATTCATTTAAATATTTACTTTTATAAAGTTTTTTTAAGGGAGAAAATTTTAGGTTGGGGGAATTTATAATTTGTTTGTGAATATTAGTTTATATATATTTATATTATATATATATATATTTATATTATATATTTTATATTATATATTTTATATTATATATTTTATATTATATATTTTATATTATATATTTTATATTATATATTTTATATTATATATTTTATATTATATATTTTATATTATATATTTTATATTATATATTTTATATTATATATTTTATATTATATATTTTATATTATATATTTTATATTATATATTTATATAGTATATATTTATATAGTATATATTTATATAGTATATATTTATATAGTATATATTTATATAGTATATATTTATATAGTATATATTTATATAGTTATATAGTATATATTTATATAGTATATATTTATGTAGTATATATTTATGTAGTATATATTTATGTAGTATATATTTATGTAGTATATATTTATGTAGTATATATTTATGTAGTATATATTTATGTAGTATATATTTATATAGTATATATTTATATAGTATATATTTATATAGTATATATTTATATAGTATATATTTATATAGTATATATTTATATAGTATATATTTATATAGTATATATTTATATAGTATATATTTATATAGTATATATTTATATAGTATATATTTATATAGTATATATTTATATAGTATATATTTATATAGTATATATTTATATAGTATATATTTATATAGTATATATTTATATAGTATATATTTATATAGTATATATTTATATAGTATATATTTATATAGTATATATTTATATAGTATATATTTATATAGTATATATTTATATAGTATATATTTATATAGTATATATTTATATAGTATATATTTATATAGTATATATTTATATAGTATATATTTATATAGTATATATTTATATAGTATATATTTATATAGTATATATTTATATAGTATATATTTATATAGTATATATTTATATAGTATATATTTATATAGTATATATTTATATAGTATATATTTATATAGTATATATTTATATAGTATATATTTATATAGTATATATTTATATAGTATATATTTATATAGTATATATTTATATAGTATATATTTATATAGTATATATTTATATAGTATATATTTATATAGTATATATTTATATAGTATATATTTATATAGTATATATTTATATAGTATATATTTATATAGTATATATTTATATAGTATATATTTATATAGTATATATTTATATAGTATATATTTATATAGTATATATTTATATAGTATATATTTATATAATATATATTTATATAATATATATTTATATAGTATATATTTATATAGTATATATTTATATAGTATATATTTATATAGTATATA
>CAWUOR010000005.1:17500-23358 GCA_963924015.1 Macrophya annulata
TAAAGTAAATTAGGTGAAATTTTTTATTTTATAAAAATTATTTAATTATTATTGTTTATTATGAAATTTTTTATTTAAACTAGGATTAGATACCCTATTATAAAAAAATTTAAATTTATTTGTTAGAATATTATAAGTTATGGTCTTTAAATTTAAAAAAATTGGCGGTATTTAAAACTAATTAGGGGAACTTGTTTTTTAAATGATAATCCGCAAGATACCTTACTTTATTTAAAAATTTATTTATTGTCGTTATCAGATTATTTTAATAGGAGAAAAATTTTCTATTTTATTTAAAAATATTTATTTCAGATCTTTATGTAGTTTATAATAGAGTAAAAATGAGTTACAATAATTTTTATTTAGATGGATATTAAAATGAAATTTTTAATTTAAAGTGGACTTAATAGTAATTATAAAAATTATATTATTATGAATTGAGAATTAAATATGTACATATTGCCCGTCACTCTCGTTTTAAGATGAGATAAGTCGTAACAAAGTAGGGGTACCGGAAGGTGTTTCTAGAAAGGTATTCAAATTATAATTTTTAAAATAATTTATTTACAATAAATTTATTAGTTATTTAATTAACTTAATTTGAAATTATTTAATTATTATTTTATTTTTATTGTTATTTATTTTATTTAATAAAAATATTTTTAATTTTTAATGTGTTTTTGTATTTTTAAAGAAAGAATTTTTTTAGTTATATTAAATTAGTATTGTGAGAGAATTTTGAAAAATTTTATTTATATTTAAGAAAAAGTAAATTTTGTTTATTGTACCTTGTGTATCAGGGTTTATTAAAAAAATTATATTAATTGATATAGTTCTCGAATTAAAAAGATTTATTTAAAATATAATTTTTATTGTAGTAAAAATATTTTTAATATTTAAATAGTAATGAAATGTTAATCGTTTTTTAATATATCTAGTTTTTTAATAAATAAATTTAATTTAGATATTATAAATTTAAAATTTTAATTTTTTTATAATTTTTTTATAATATTAATATTTTAAGGGATAAGCTTTAAAATATAAATTTTATAATAAAAATTAATGGAAGATATATTTTTATAAGCTTAGAAATAGTTTTTATATTAAAAATGTTATAATTTAGATTATATTAGGTTAAGATTTTTTATTATATTAATGTATTTAATTATTTATTAAAATAAATTATTGAATAATTATTTAATTTTAATAATGATAAAATTAGTAAATTTTTTTTATGTTTATAAATATATAAATTTATAAAAGGTTAAAAAAAGGAATTCGGCAAAAATTATATTCACCTGTTTATCAAAAACATGTCTTTTTGAATTTTTAATTTAAAGTCTAATCTGCTCTATGATTTAAAAATTAAATGGCTGCAGTATCTTAACTGTACAAAGGTAGCATAATAATTAGTCTTTTAATTGGAGGCTGGAATGAATGATTTGATGAAATATAAACTGTCTCTTTTTAATTATAAATTTAATTTAATTTTTAAGTTAAAAAGCTTAAATTTTTTTAAAGGACGAGAAGACCCTATAGAGTTTTATAACTTTTTTATAGTATAAAATATTAATATTATTTTTATTAATTTAAAGTTATTTTATTGGGGCGATAGAAAAATTTATTGAACTTTTTTATTTTTTTTTTCATTTATTAATGAGTTATAGATCCTTATTTAAAGATAATTAGATTAAATTACCTTAGGGATAACAGCGTTATTTTTTTTAGAGTTCTTATCAATAATAAAGATTGCGACCTCGATGTTGGATTAAAATTTAATTTAGGTGAAGAAGCTTAAATTTTTAAGTCTGTTCGACTTTTGAAATTTTACATGATCTGAGTTCAAACCGGTGTAAGCCAGGTTGGTTTCTATCCTTAAATATAAAAATAATTTTTAGTACGAAAGGACCAAAATTATAAAATAAATTTTTAATATAAATGAATTTTTATAAATTTTAAAATTAATAAAACTATTTTGTCAGATAATTGTAATAAATTTAGAATTTATTTATGTATAATTTTTTATACAAATAGTAATTTTTTATAAAGAGTTAATTTTATCTATTATAGGAATATTAATATTAATTATTTTAGTTATATTGGGTGTAGCCTTTTTGACTTTATTAGAACGTAAATTATTAGGTTATTTTCAAATTCGAAAAGGTCCTAATAAAGTTAGATTTTTAGGTATTTTGCAACCTTTTTGTGATGTTATTAAATTATTTTCTAAAGAGCAGATTTTTCCTTCTATTTCTAATTATTATCCTTATTATTTATCACCTATTTTTAGTTTATTTTTAGTTTTGTGTTCATGATTTATTATTCCGTATTTTACTAATCTATATTCATTTAATTTAAGAATTTTATTTTTTTTAAGTTGTATTAGTTTAGGAGTATATACTATTATAATTGCTGGATGATCTTCAAATTCTAAATATTCATTATTGGGGGGTTTACGATCTGTAGCTCAAACTATTTCCTATGAAGTTAGTTTAGCTATCATTTTAATATGTTTTGTGATTTTAATTGAAAGTTATAGATTTATAGATTTTTTTATTTATCAAAGATTAATTTGATTTTTTTTTATTAATTATCCTTTATCAATAATTTGATTTATTATTTGTTTAGCGGAAACTAATCGAACTCCTTTTGATTTTGCAGAGGGGGAATCTGAATTAGTTTCAGGATTTAATGTTGAATATAGAAGAGGTGGATTTGCTTTAATTTTTATAGCTGAGTATGGGAGAATTTTATTAATAAGAATATTGTATAGTTTAATATTTCTAGGTAGAAATTTGTATTCTTTTATTTTATATTTTAATTTAATTTTAATTGTTTATTTTTTTATTAATGTTCGTGGAGCTCTTCCTCGGTTACGTTATGATAAATTAATGAATATAGCTTGAAAAAGATTTTTACCTATTTCTTTAAATATTTTAATATTTCATTTAGGTATTAAATTATTTATGTATGTAGTTTTAATTTAAATAATTAATAAGATAAATTAAACTATTAAAATTATTAAATTAAGTTTTATTAAAAACCAATAAAAGATTTAAACTTTTATATTATGTTTTCAAAACATAAACTTATTCAAGTTCATTGATTTTTTTATTTTATTAATTATTATTTATTTTAATAAACTATCTCAAGTTTTTGTTATTAAAGGATTAATAAAGAAGTATAAAAAATAAGTAATAGTAAAAATTTGTCCAATAATAATATATGGTGTTTCTACAGGTCTAGCTCCAATTCATGTTAGTATAACTACATTAGAGATTAATATTCAAAATATAATTTGATTAATAGGGTAGAAAGTTAATCTTTTAAAATTTTTAAAATGGAAAAATGGTATAATTATTAAAATTATAATAGATATAATTAGAGCAATTACTCCTCCTAATTTATTAGGAATTGATCGGAGAATAGCATAAGCAAATAAAAAATATCATTCAGGTTTAATATGAGGAGGAGTAATTAATGAATTTGCTGGTATGAAGTTATCAGGATCTCCTAATAAATTAGGGTTAATTAAAATTAGATTTATTAAGCAAATTAATATAATTATAAATCCAATAATATCTTTATAAGTAAAATAAGGGTGAAATGGGATTTTATCTAAATCTCTATTTGTCCCTAAAGGATTATTAGATCCAGTTTGATGAAGAAATATTAAGTGAACAATAGTTAATGATAAAATAATAAATGGAATTAAGAAATGGAAAGTATAAAAACGTGTTAATGTTGCATTATCAATAGAAAATCCTCCCCATAGTCATTCTACTAAAAAATTTCCTAGATAAGGAATTGCTGATAAAAGATTTGTAATTACAGTTGCCCCTCAAAATGATATTTGACCCCATGGTAAGACGTATCCTATGAAGGCAGCTCCTATAACTAAAAATAAAATAATTACTCCTGATATTCATGTTTTTTTAAAATGGAATGATCCATAATATATTCCACGACCAATATGTATATAAATACAAATAAAAAAGAAAGATGCTCCGTTAGCATGAAGGTTTCGTATAATTCACCCATTATTGACGTCTCGGCAAATATGGATTACTCTTTCAAATGCGATTCTAATATTAGCTGTGTAGTGTATAGTTAAAAAGATTCCTGTAATTAATTGAATAATTAAACATAATCCTAATAGGGATCCAAAATTTCATATAGTTGAAATATTTCTGGGTGATGGTAAATCTACTAACGAGTTATTTATAATTTTAAAAATTTGATTAGATAATCGAATAGGTTTATTCATTAATATTATTATTGTTATTAAAAGTTTTTTCGTATTGGTCCTATATTAATATTAGTAATTTTTACTACAATGAATAAGGTTAATATAAGATAATTAATTAATAAAAATATTATTTGTCTTGTGGGTTTATTATATAATTTATTTATAGATATTTTTAAGTAAAAATTATTGTTTAATTCAATTTCTATAAGTGTTAATATATCAGAGTTTGAATATAATAAATAAATTTTTATATTATAAATTAAGATTATTATTAATAATGTAATAAATAAATTAAAAATAATTAGGTTTTTATTAATAAAAAATTTTTGATTTGATGATAATCTTGAAATATAAATAAAAAGAATTAATATTCTTCCAATTATAATAAGAAATAGGATATATGTATATCAAAAATTAAATCTTATTATTCCTGATATTAAAGCAATTAATAATGTTTGGATTAGTAATATTATTCCCATTGATAATGGTGTTTTTGATGAATAAAATATAAATCTATTTAAAAAACTTATTAAAAATAAAATTTTAAATATACAGAAAATAGTTTTATTTAAAATATTAATTTTGGAGATTAATGAAGAAGAAATTATATGTCTTTTTTTCTGAAGTTTTAAAAATTAAAAATTTTTCTTTGATTTACAAAATCAATATTTTTATAATTAAACTATTAAAACTTTGTGATTTCATTAAATTTTATTAATTATTTGTATTTAATATTTTTTTTAGGTTTTTTAAGATTTTGTTTAAATCGATTTCATTTATTAATAATTTTATTAAGTTTAGAGTTTATTGTTTTAGTAATTTATTTTTTGTTAATTATTTATTTAAATTTCTTTGAATTAGAATTATTTTTTAGAATAATGTTTTTAGTGTTTAGAGTTTGTGAGGCAGTATTAGGATTATCTATTTTAGTTAGAATAGTTCGTATACATGGTAATGATTTTTTTCAAACTTTGAGATTGATTTAAAATAAAATGATAAAATTTGTTTTATATTTAATATTTATACTTCCTTTTAGATTTTTTAGAGAATTTTGAATATCACAATTTTTTATATTTTTAGGAGGATTTATATTTTTATTTTTAGGTAGTTATATTTATGAATGAACACATTTAAGATATTTTTTTGGTTGTGATTTATTATCTTTAGGTTTAATTATTTTAAGATTTTGAATTTGTTCTTTAATATTTATATCTAGAATAATTATTAAAGATTCAAATAATTTTGTAAATTTATTTATTTTTATAATTATTATTTTAATAATAATGTTATTTTTAACTTTTAGAGTAAGAAATTTATTAATATTTTATTTTTTTTTTGAGTGTAGGTTAATTCCTGTTATATTTTTAATTATAGGGTGGGGTTTACAATTAGATCGTATTTTGGCAGGTTTATATTTATTATTTTATACTTTATTTGCTTCTTTACCTTTTTTACTTTCAATTATTTATATTTATTTATTTAATAAAACTTTAAGATATATTATATTTTCAGAAAGAATTTTTTTTTTAAATTATAATTTATATTTATATTTTTCTTTAATTATAGCTTTTTTAGTTAAATTACCAATATTTTTAGTTCATTTATGACT
>CAWUOR010000006.1:0-13966 GCA_963924015.1 Macrophya annulata
GAGGGAGAGAGAGAGAGAGAGAGAGAGAGAGAGAGAGAGAGAGAGAGAGAGAGAGAGAGAGAGAGAGAGAGAGAGAGAGAATGACATAGAGTACAGCAGAGCAGTGCAGAGTAGAGTGAGAAAAGGGGAGCTCGGGTGAATAATAAGATATTGATGACCTATTCATTTATTATTATTTATTTTTCAAATCCCCTCATCCTGAGGAGTTAGTGGTTGCGGTATGCACTTGCCGCACCTGATGTGTGCACCATCGTCGTTGGTTGTCGAGTGGCATACCGATTTGCCGGAGCTGCGGTCGATCCAGTCGGGTACCCATTCTTATCGTTAGTGAAATTTTCGAACTGTAAATTTTTCGCGAGGTCTATTGAACTGTGAATTTTTCTACCTTTGCAGCGGTAGATGCACATAATTATATCCAAGTAAAATATTGTCACCAGTCTGGAAAATGCCTGTCTGGACACGTTCAAAGTGAATGCCTGACCTAATTAACACTAATGACCTTTGACGTCGTTAGTGAAATTTTCGAACGGTAAAATTTTTCGCGAGACTTATTGAACTGTGAATATTTCTGTCTTCGCAACGGTAGATGCACATAATTATATCCAAGTCAAAATATTGTCGCCAGTTCTAAAATTTTCGCATCGCTGCATCCAGAGTGAATACTTTGTGTAATTAGCACCGACGACTAAATGTATGCATTAGTGGATTGGTTAAATTCATTGAACCATTAATTTTCGATTTTGCGATGCATATAATTACACCAGGGTTGAAGTATGCAAGTTTTCAAATTTTAACCTAGGGGGTATATGTATTTGAAGTAACGGTGGTGGGAGTAGGGGGCGTCATCGAGTCTTTGAGCCATGGTTTAACCTTCTGTACATTATTGAGGTGTGTATATAAGGTTCATGCTCAACACGGTGGTAATCATTCGTACGAGTTCTAACGTGCAAAGTAAACCTCAACAAACAATATTTCGAAATCATGGACGTGCAAGTATACTCCGATCTTCTCAAGTGTATGGAATGGGCCTACAACTTGTTGTCTATGGAGACCTCTAGACAAACAGGCGATGACATCGTCGCACACTGGTGTAATATTGGGCAACAAAAAATTGAATCCCTGACTGATATTTTATCGCAACCCCACCTGCATGTAAGTGAAAAGCAGAAGATTCAAAACACAATTTCACAAATTCAATCTTGGTGTGTAAAATTTCAACAATATCAAACACGAGCGGTTGTTGTTGGCGCGGGTGATATTGCAGTGAATAATATCGATGATCGTGTTCGATGGAGTGAGTTGAATAGTGTATTTGGTGGTCGAATTCGCACAGGCGTTGTCACAAATCTTAAACATACGGACTTGGGTGGATTTTTACTTGATGTTGGGGTTGTGGTAACTGAACATTTGAAAAATATACTACATACCGAGGGGAACATCAAAGTAAATGTGGTATTATCGTGCAAGTTTGAAAATGTGAAAAACGATGACGTCTGTGTGGAAATGAAGTATTTCAATACACGCAATATGCCTATTCTCCCATCAACGGATCTGAATAGCTGGTTCGGGGACAATATTGCTGGGATTCTGCTAACCAAGGTGGAGGACTTTGAACAACGAGATTCCGGATGGAGCATGGTTGAGATAATCAATGCCGTGATCAACATCAACCGCTACGAACCTCTTCGTGGTGGACTTTCTACATTCACCATGCTACCGAGGGATATTCAGCTGAAGAAAGCGGTGGTGAACGTGAAGAACGACGATGATCGCTGTTTTCTATGGGCTGTTACGGCTGCTCGCCACCCGGCCACGCATCACGTATATAGGACCTCAAACTATAAGCCGTATATAAATGAGCTGAATTGTACAGGTATAAGTTTTCCTATGACTCTGCATGGTGTGGAGAAATTTGAAAAATTAAACAATCTTAGAATCAATGTATACGGTATTGAATCCGAAACTTTTTCACACCATGCAAAGTCTAAAAATAGTGTAATAGTTCCGCTTTATCTCAGTAAAAATTTAAACAGTTTAAACAATGATACGATTCATTTGCTTATGATCGAATCTAATTCTAATATTATGGAGCATGATGGTAACTTAAATGTTTTCAAACCAAATTTCCACTTTACTTGGATCAGGAATCTTTCGCGTTTGGTTAGCAAACAGCTGTCGAATCATAACGGCGAGCAATTGTTGTGCGATAGATGTTTGTGCCACTTTGCGATGCAAAGCGCCTATGAAAATCATAGACTAGATTGTGTAAATTTAAATAAAGTTCGAATGATGTTTCCAGAAAAAAAGGATTTAGAATTTTCAAATTTTCATAATAAAGGCACCGTGCCGTTTGTCGTGTACGCGGATCTTGAATGTATATTGAAACCGGCGAGAAATGAATCTCAAGTGCATATTCCGCACAGTGTGGCGTTTTATGTACATTGCTCATACGATGACAATTTATCCGAGTATAAAGACCACCGCGGGTCTGACTGTATCGAATGGTTCAACGCGCAGCTTCGCGATTTATCGGAGAAAGTAGAATCACGCATAAAAAATGTAATCCCGATGGAAAATTTAAATCAAATGCAACGCGATCGACACATGCGCGCGAAAAATTGTCATATCTGTGAAAAACCATTTGAGGCAGATGAGAAAAAATGTCACGATCACTGCCATTTCACCGGTAAATATCGCGGAGCTGCTCACAATTGGTGTAACATAAATTTTAGTGAGAAACACACCATTCCGGTTGTATTCCATAATTTGTCGGGCTATGATTCACATTTTTTGATTAAATCTCTGGCTACAACTTTTCCGGGCGTAATCACACTGCTGCCAATCAATAAGGAGAAGTACATATCATTCACCAAGAGGGTTGGTAACAGTGATATGCATTTGAGGTTCATAGACTCGTTTCGCTTTATGGCTAGCGGGTTGGAAAAATTAGCTTCATATATTGACAATGCGGATAAAAAGATAACCGGCAAATATTACGAAAATTTGGAAGAATTTCAACTGATGACGCGTAAAGGTGTTTTTCCGTATGAATACATTGATTCGTGGGAAAAACTTGATGGGGTAAATCTGCCCAATAAGAGAGACTTTTATTCTAAACTCAACGATTCGGGAATTAGTGATGCGGATTATGAGCATGCGAAGAAAGTATGGGCTAAATTTAACTTACGTACATTGGGGGGGTATTCAGATTTATATTTAAAAACGGATGTACTCTTATTGGCTGATATATTCCAAAATTTTAGAGATAGTTGCTTTAAAACATATCATTTGGATCCACTTCACTACTACACCGCACCGGGGCTTGCTTTCGATGCAATGTTAAAACACACCAAAGTGAGTCTGCAAATTTTGGATGACCCCGAAATGTTATTGTTTATCGAAAAAAGTATTCGAGGCGGTGTAGCACAGTGCTCCAATCGGTATGCAAAAGCAAATAATCGATTCATGGGCGCTGATTTCGATCCAAGTAAAGCGGAATCCTATTTAATGTATTTCGACGTAAATAATCTTTACGGTGCGGCTATGAGCGAGAATTTACCCAGTGGATCATTCGAGTGGGAACACACCTCTATTGATGTGATGTCCCTGCGCGATGATTCACCAATTGGATATATTCTCGAGGTTGATTTGGAATATCCGACAGAGCTCCACGAGCACCATAAAGATCTGCCACTCTGTCCCGAGCATTTTATTCCACCTGGCAGTAAGATTGCAAAGCTGGCAACGACACTTTTACCGAAGAAAAAATATGTACTGCATTACCGAAATTTGCAGCAATGCTTGAATTTAGGTATGCGGTTGGTTAAGGTGCACCGAGCCTTAAAATTCGCACAATCTCCATGGTTGAAATCGTATATCGACTTGAACACTGCCATGCGAAAGCAGTCAAAGAATGAGTTTGAGAAAAACTTCTACAAGTTCATGAACAATGCGGTATTCGGCAAGACCATGGAGAATGTGCGAAAGCATAAGGAGGTGAAATTAATAACGAAATGGGGTGGTAGGGGTGGCGCGAGAGCTCTGATCGCACAACCAAACTTCCATAGCTGCAGTGTATTTGATGGGGACATGGTAATTATTGAATTGAATCGCGTTCAAGTAAATTTCAATAAACCAATATATATCGGTGCAGCGATTCTTGATCTCTCGAAAATCTATATCTATAAGTTTCATTATAATTACATTAAGGCTAACTTCGCTAATAACCAAGCCAAGCTATTGTACACAGACACCGATAGTCTTATTTATCAATTTAGTGTGCCTAACATCTATGATATCGTCAAACGTGATGTTAACGCGATGTTTGATACTTCGGACTACCCGCCGGACAATGTCTACGGTATCCCGCTGATGAATAAAAAACGCCTTGGTCTAATGAAAGATGAAAATAACGGAAAAATCATGACCGAGTTTATCGGGTTACGCGCCAAACTTTATTCATTCAAAACTATGGGTGAGGGTGATAAAAAACGCGTCAAGGGTGTAAAGGGGTCTACATTAAAAACCATCACGTTTGACGATTATAAGCGGTGTCTGATTGAGTATAAGAATTTGGCTAAGCCTCAATGTCTGATTAGGAGTAGGCAACATATCGTTAGCACCATCATGCAAAATAAATTAGCGCTAAGCTGGCGTGATGATAAGCGGAACTTAATACCTGGTCAAACCGATACCCTTCCTTGGGGTTTTATCGATAGTTTGTAAGATTATTTGTCGGAAAAACCGAAGTGTAAATATATATTATTGATTGATTTTGAATGCATGGTTAGCATTTTTATGATCATTATTTGTAAATATATATGTAAATAAAATGTGAATATGATGAATATATATTTTTTCCGAAATTATTTGAGGGAAAAAATAATGTAAATATGTTATTGGTAGTAATAGTAAAAAACAAAAGTGTTCTTATTTTTTTCCAATGTCTGATTGAAATTCATATGATTATTTGTAAATATATGTGTATAATAAAAGAAAATGTAAATATGATGATGAATAAATTTTTTTTTTTTAATTTTTTGAAAAGAAATGTGTAAATAAAATAATGTAAATATGTTATTATTTTATGTATTTAAACGTTTATATGATTATTTGTAAATATAAATGAATCAACAACAACAATGACATAAATATAAATTTTATTTTATTGATAATAAATATATTTCAATTTTACATGTCTGTTTCACTTATCCAACTATTGTGTGAACTGTCAAAACCCAACCATTTTACATACAGTCTATCTCCACG
This sequence comes from Macrophya annulata, assembly GCA_963924015.1. Classification (NCBI taxonomy): domain Eukaryota; kingdom Metazoa; phylum Arthropoda; class Insecta; order Hymenoptera; family Tenthredinidae; genus Macrophya; species Macrophya annulata. Next base: position 5,269 of record CAWUOR010000006.1, read on the forward strand.
TTTACGCAACACTTTTTCCACAAGATAGCCATCGGGGTAGCGAACTTTGTTGAGCTCCTCTTCATAGAAGCCACCCTCGATTGGCTGCTTCAGATAGTCGGTGAGTTTGTATGTTGGTGGATTGGTATTTTTCACTTCGGTAACGGTGAATATCTCAGTTGTCCAATTCGGTGTGTAGCCGTTTTCGAAAACATTTTTATACTTGCTAATTCGAACCTTATCGCCAACTTTGAATTTTCGCTTTCGTTTGCTTCTTTTGATCTGACGCGGTTTGTACACACTTCGATATATCTGTTTTTCATTGCTAGTCGTAACATTTTTCGGTTTCATTCCAATCGTACGATGTTTAGTGTAGTTATATGATTCAACCAATTCCGATAGAATATCGATCCACTTGTGAGAGCCCCGCAGAGTGAATTGCTTCCACATTTTATTTTTCAATGTTCGATTAAAACGTTCGCATATCGATGCTTTCAAGTTGCTGAAGGTGGAGTACATGTTTATCCCATAATGTTTCATAAGAGTTTTGAATTCGCTGTTATAGAATTCTTTGCCTTGATCGACGTGTAGATGTTTCGGTACGCGACCGCGGGTTAACACCGATCTCATGGCAACCATTACATCTCTACCACTTTTGCTCTTGATGGGTACACCCCATGAAAACTTTGAAAATATATCGATAACCGTGAGCAGGAATTTATAACCATTATTGACGGATGCGTAGGCTGACATATCGACAAGATCAGCTTGCCAGGTCTCATCCAACCCACGTATGTCAACATAGCGTCGAGTATAATTACGGCGAGCAGATCTATGAAGTTCACTTGCTATCACCTCCTTCATGCCCCCATGCTTGTAGCTGCTTTCTGATGTATTTGTTGCAGTCATGGTTCAAACTCTATGTTTTCTGTATGATGCTCTCACTCGGCGAAGATCTCGTCATGAATAAGTTTGTTATCTTCACGCTGGTGTTTTATAAGCGGTTAGTCCTTTCTCCGCACTCTCGAGGTCAATTGGTTGAGGAATCGAGTATGCGCGGACAGGAGCAGCGTTCGATCCGCATCTATACCTCTCACGATGTGTGATTCGAGGGATGCGGTTTCAACCTTTGGCAATCTACTATCCACATATTTCACAAACTGTGACGTGTGAGCAGCGAAATTATAAATGTCCTCATATATCGCATCTTGCAGCTTTCTATTTTGAATGATTTTTCTCTTCTGAGCAGCGAGGTCGGTTTGAATGGTATTAATGTTTGCATTTAGAGTAAGGAGTTTAGTTTCAAGTGCATTGATATCACTGCGTTGTTTTATAATCATTCTCTGCTCCAGAGAGGTGAGTTTTAGCTCGAGTGCATTATATTTGATTTCAAACGCTTTCAGGGAAATAGCATCGGTTGGCTGTTGTGGATCCGCAATATTACACAACCGTTTGTTGTCTATATCATAATTATCGTCTGGGGTAAGTTTAAATCCAATACCAGGAGGACCGCGAGCACCTCCTCCTTTCACCAACTGCCTGCCAAAGACGTCTATGCTCATCGTTCAACGCTCGATACTCAAATGAAAATTTTCGTTGTTGATTCTGTGTTCATAAATGATTCCGGCTTCACGTAACTCTTCAATAATGGCTGATATTTCATTGGAATGACTGGTATTACCAGCTGCTTGGGATGCCATGAGTAGCCGAAGGCGATCAATAAGTTCATTAGGATCATCCCAGTATACATAATCCAACCTCTGTCCCTCTTTTCGTGCAATCTTATAGTCGGGTAAACGGCCGCCTGATTTTTTTTCCTCAGTTTTCTTCTTCTGTGTGGATGCGTGAATGCGTGGGCCTATGAAATCCTTGTACTTGGCACTTTTGATATCTTCACGCGGGCTTCTGTTGGCTTGATAATATTTTCGATCAGCGTTCGTTCTCTTTAGAATTTTAACATAGTTTCTCCTATCATCCACTTTCACGATGGCCGGATTTGGTGACTTTTTGAATAATAGTTCGAGCAATCCCGGCGTGCTTTCATAGGTCTTGTCGCCCACGTATATCAAATCATCGTGAAAATTGATGTGTGAATCACCAATCATCATTCCATGCAACAACTTTCGAACACCATATTTCTCATCCAAGTTCTTCCGCCCAGCCAATGTGGTAAACATCTCCAGATAGTGAGCCAGTTTATCGTCCACTTTTCGTTTAGGTGTACTTGTAGCAGCGGGGAAGTCGCCAGGTACAACTGTATCATCGCTATTGTCCTCATCATCATCATCATCATCATCATTCATACGATCGTCAAATTCCATGGAAACATCTGATGGCTCCATCTTTGCCTCCTGCTTCATTTCCTGCTTTATTTCCTGCTTTATCTCCTGTTTTATCTGCTTTTTCTGCATCGTCTTCTACTGCTGCTGCTGTTGCTTTGAAGTATCCACCAATTCTCGCAATGGTGTTACTATGGACTTGAACATTTCACCCATAACCACATCGCTAGTATCTCTGTTCAACTTTATCTGTTTATGTTTGCGTCTAATCGCATCGCTAGCCTTTGCTATTTCATTCAACACATCGTTGTGTCTACGAATCTTGTCACCGTCCATGTTAACGCTTTGGTGTGTATAGCGTGACTGTGTAAATTTAGCGAATCATTTTTAATTTATGTCTATGAAGCAATCGAAACCTTTCCTGTACCGCCCATCGTCGATTTCACAGTCTTTGTCGATGACGATAAAGCTATATTTGCCATCATTCCAACATGCCGAACACAAATCCTTAAATCGTTGATATGTCATGTCGGTGTTAACCCGCGGTCGCGTACCGAAACATCTACACGTCGATCAAGGCAAAGAATTCTATAACAGCGAATTCAAAACTCTTATGAAACATTATGGGATAAACATGTACTCCACCTTCAGCAACTTGAAAGCATCGATATGCGAACGTTTTAATCGAACATTGAAAAATAAAATGTGGAAGCAATTCACTCTGCGGGGCTCTCACAAGTGGATCGATATTCTATCGGAATTGGTTGAATCATATAACTACACTAAACATCGTACGATTGGAATGAAACCGAAAAATGTTACGACTAGCAATGAAAAACAGATATATCGAAGTGTGTACAAACCGCGTCAGATCAAAAGAAGCAAACGAAAGCGAAAATTCAAAGTTGGCGATAAGGTTCGAATTAGCAAGTATAAAAATGTTTTCGAAAACGGCTACACACCGAATTGGACAACTGAGATATTCACCGTTACCGAAGTGAAAAATACCAATCCACCAACATACAAACTCACCGACTATCTGAAGCAGCCAATCGAGGGTGGCTTCTATGAAGAGGAGCTCAACAAAGTTCGCTACCCCGATGGCTATCTTGTGGAAAAAGTGTTGCGTAAACGTGGAGATAGACTGTATGTAAAATGGTTGGGTTTTGACAGTTCACACAATAGTTGGATAAGTGAAACAGACATGTAAAATTGAAATATATTTATTATCAATAAAATAAAATTTATATTTATGTCATTGTTGTTGTTGATTCATTTATATTTACAAATAATCATATAAACGTTTAAATACATAAAATAATAACATATTTACATTATTTTATTTACACATTTCTTTTCAAAAAATTAAAAAAAAAAAATTTATTCATCATCATATTTACATTTTCTTTTATTATACACATATATTTACAAATAATCATATGAATTTCAATCAGACATTGGAAAAAAATAAGAACACTTTTGTTTTTTACTATTACTACCAATAACATATTTACATTATTTTTTCCCTCAAATAATTTCGGAAAAAATATATATTCATCATATTCACATTTTATTTACATATATATTTACAAATAATGATCATAAAAATGCTAACCATGCATTCAAAATCAATCAATAATATATATTTACACTTCGGTTTTTCCGACAAATAATCTTACAAACTATCGATAAAACCCCAAGGAAGGGTATCGGTTTGACCAGGTATTAAGTTCCGCTTATCATCACGCCAGCTTAGCGCTAATTTATTTTGCATGATGGTGCTAACGATATGTTGCCTACTCCTAATCAGACATTGAGGCTTAGCCAAATTCTTATACTCAATCAGACACCGCTTATAATCGTCAAACGTGATGGTTTTTAATGTAGACCCCTTTACACCCTTGACGCGTTTTTTATCACCCTCACCCATAGTTTTGAATGAATAAAGTTTGGCGCGTAACCCGATAAACTCGGTCATGATTTTTCCGTTATTTTCATCTTTCATTAGACCAAGGCGTTTTTTATTCATCAGCGGGATACCGTAGACATTGTCCGGCGGGTAGTCCGAAGTATCAAACATCGCGTTAACATCACGTTTGACGATATCATAGATGTTAGGCACACTAAATTGATAAATAAGACTATCGGTGTCTGTGTACAATAGCTTGGCTTGGTTATTAGCGAAGTTAGCCTTAATGTAATTATAATGAAACTTATAGATATAGATTTTCGAGAGATCAAGAATCGCTGCACCGATATATATTGGTTTATTGAAATTTACTTGAACGCGATTCAATTCAATAATTACCATGTCCCCATCAAATACACTGCAGCTATGGAAGTTTGGTTGTGCGATCAGAGCTCTCGCGCCACCCCTACCACCCCATTTCGTTATTAATTTCACCTCCTTATGCTTTCGCACATTCTCCATGGTCTTGCCGAATACCGCATTGTTCATGAACTTGTAGAAGTTTTTCTCAAACTCATTCTTTGACTGCTTTCGCATGGCAGTGTTCAAGTCGATATACGATTTCAACCATGGAGATTGTGCGAATTTTAAGGCTCGGTGCACCTTAACCAACCGCATACCTAAATTCAAGCATTGCTGCAAATTTCGGTAATGCAGTACATATTTTTTCTTCGGTAAAAGTGTCGTTGCCAGCTTTGCAATCTTACTGCCAGGTGGAATAAAATGCTCGGGACAGAGTGGCAGATCTTTATGGTGCTCGTGGAGCTCTGTCGGATATTCCAAATCAACCTCGAGAATATATCCAATTGGTGAATCATCGCGCAGGGACATCACATCAATAGAGGTGTGTTCCCACTCGAATGATCCACTGGGTAAATTCTCGCTCATAGCCGCACCGTAAAGATTATTTACGTCGAAATACATTAAATAGGATTCCGCTTTACTTGGATCGAAATCAGCGCCCATGAATCGATTATTTGCTTTTGCATACCGATTGGAGCACTGTGCTACACCGCCTCGAATACTTTTTTCGATAAACAATAACATTTCGGGGTCATCCAAAATTTGCAGACTCACTTTGGTGTGTTTTAACATTGCATCGAAAGCAAGCCCCGGTGCGGTGTAGTAGTGAAGTGGATCCAAATGATATGTTTTAAAGCAACTATCTCTAAAATTTTGGAATATATCAGCCAATAAGAGTACATCCGTTTTTAAATATAAATCTGAATACCCCCCCAATGTACGTAAGTTAAATTTAGCCCATACTTTCTTCGCATGCTCATAATCCGCATCACTAATTCCCGAATCGTTGAGTTTAGAATAAAAGTCTCTCTTATTGGGCAGATTTACCCCATCAAGTTTTTCCCACGAATCAATGTATTCATACGGAAAAACACCTTTACGCGTCATCAGTTGAAATTCTTCCAAATTTTCGTAATATTTGCCGGTTATCTTTTTATCCGCATTGTCAATATATGAAGCTAATTTTTCCAACCCGCTAGCCATAAAGCGAAACGAGTCTATGAACCTCAAATGCATATCACTGTTACCAACCCTCTTGGTGAATGATATGTACTTCTCCTTATTGATTGGCAGCAGTGTGATTACGCCCGGAAAAGTTGTAGCCAGAGATTTAATCAAAAAATGTGAATCATAGCCCGACAAATTATGGAATACAACCGGAATGGTGTGTTTCTCACTAAAATTTATGTTACACCAATTGTGAGCAGCTCCGCGATATTTACCGGTGAAATGGCAGTGATCGTGACATTTTTTCTCATCTGCCTCAAATGGTTTTTCACAGATATGACAATTTTTCGCGCGCATGTGTCGATCGCGTTGCATTTGATTTAAATTTTCCATCGGGATTACATTTTTTATGCGTGATTCTACTTTCTCCGATAAATCGCGAAGCTGCGCGTTGAACCATTCGATACAGTCAGACCCGCGGTGGTCTTTATACTCGGATAAATTGTCATCGTATGAGCAATGTACATAAAACGCCACACTGTGCGGAATATGCACTTGAGATTCATTTCTCGCCGGTTTCAATATACATTCAAGATCCGCGTACACGACAAACGGCACGGTGCCTTTATTATGAAAATTTGAAAATTCTAAATCCTTTTTTTCTGGAAACATCATTCGAACTTTATTTAAATTTACACAATCTAGTCTATGATTTTCATAGGCGCTTTGCATCGCAAAGTGGCACAAACATCTATCGCACAACAATTGCTCGCCGTTATGATTCGACAGCTGTTTGCTAACCAAACGCGAAAGATTCCTGATCCAAGTAAAGTGGAAATTTGGTTTGAAAACATTTAAGTTACCATCATGCTCCATAATATTAGAATTAGATTCGATCATAAGCAAATGAATCGTATCATTGTTTAAACTGTTTAAATTTTTACTGAGATAAAGCGGAACTATTACACTATTTTTAGACTTTGCATGGTGTGAAAAAGTTTCGGATTCAATACCGTATACATTGATTCTAAGATTGTTTAATTTTTCAAATTTCTCCACACCATGCAGTCATAGGAAAACTTATACCTGTACAATTCAGCTCATTTATATACGGCTTATAGTTTGAGGTCCTATATACGTGATGCGTGGCCGGGTGGCGAGCAGCCGTAACAGCCCATAGAAAACAGCGATCATCGTCGTTCTTCACGTTCACCACCGCTTTCTTCAGCTGAATATCCCTCGGTAGCATGGTGAATGTAGAAAGTCCACCACGAAGAGGTTCGTAGCGGTTGATGTTGATCACGGCATTGATTATCTCAACCATGCTCCATCCGGAATCTCGTTGTTCAAAGTCCTCCACCTTGGTTAGCAGAATCCCAGCAATATTGTCCCCGAACCAGCTATTCAGATCCGTTGATGGGAGAATAGGCATATTGCGTGTATTGAAATACTTCATTTCCACACAGACGTCATCGTTTTTCACATTTTCAAACTTGCACGATAATACCACATTTACTTTGATGTTCCCCTCGGTATGTAGTATATTTTTCAAATGTTCAGTTACCACAACCCCAACATCAAGTAAAAATCCACCCAAGTCCGTATGTTTAAGATTTGTGACAACGCCTGTGCGAATTCGACCACCAAATACACTATTCAACTCACTCCATCGAACACGATCATCGATATTATTCACTGCAATATCACCCGCGCCAACAACAACCGCTCGTGTTTGATATTGTTGAAATTTTACACACCAAGATTGAATTTGTGAAATTGTGTTTTGAATCTTCTGCTTTTCACTTACATGCAGGTGGGGTTGCGATAAAATATCAGTCAGGGATTCAATTTTTTGTTGCCCAATATTACACCAGTGTGCGACGATGTCATCGCCTGTTTGTCTAGAGGTCTCCATAGACAACAAGTTGTAGGCCCATTCCATACACTTGAGAAGATCGGAGTATACTTGCACGTCCATGATTTCGAAATATTGTTTGTTGAGGTTTACTTTGCACGTTAGAACTCGTACGAATGATTACCACCGTGTTGAGCATGAACCTTATATACACACCTCAATAATGTACAGAAGGTTAAACCATGGCTCAAAGACTCGATGACGCCCCCTACTCCCACCACCGTTACTTCAAATACATATACCCCCTAGGTTAAAATTTGAAAACTTGCATACTTCAACCCTGGTGTAATTATATGCATCGCAAAATCGAAAATTAATGGTTCAATGAATTTAACCAATCCACTAATGCATACATTTAGTCGTCGGTGCTAATTACACAAAGTATTCACTCTGGATGCAGCGATGCGAAAATTTTAGAACTGGCGACAATATTTTGACTTGGATATAATTATGTGCATCTACCGTTGCGAAGACAGAAATATTCACAGTTCAATAAGTCTCGCGAAAAATTTTACCGTTCGAAAATTTCACTAACGACGTCAAAGGTCATTAGTGTTAATTAGGTCAGGCATTCACTTTGAACGTGTCCAGACAGGCATTTTCCAGACTGGTGACAATATTTTACTTGGATATAATTATGTGCATCTACCGCTGCAAAGGTAGAAAAATTCACAGTTCAATAGACCTCGCGAAAAATTTACAGTTCGAAAATTTCACTAACGATAAGAATGGGTACCCGACTGGATCGACCGCAGCTCCGGCAAATCGGTATGCCACTCGACAACCAACGACGATGGTGCACACATCAGGTGCGGCAAGTGCATACCGCAACCACTAACTCCTCAGGATGAGGGGATTTGAAAAATAAATAATAATAAATGAATAGGTCATCAATATCTTATTATTCACCCGAGCTCCCCTTTTCTCACTCTACTCTGCACTGCTCTGCTGTACTCTATGTCATTCTCTCTCTCTCTCTCTCTCTCTCTCTCTCTCTCTCTCTCTCTCTCTCTCTCTCTCTCTCTCTCTCTCTCTCTCCTCCCTCCCTCCCTCCCTCCCTCCCTCCCTCCTCCCTCCCTCCCTCCC